>OX376355.1:16428260-16705369 GCA_947369235.1 Udea olivalis
GTTGCCGGGAACCAGCTTCTATCATTCCCACGGCTCTGAGCATTTCTTCCCTGCTTAAATGACGTCGCCGCTCCATAATAACGTTGGTTTTAATCAGTAGTAGGGAAACAGTAGCACTAATAATGTCTTCAATGCGTTGTATGTTTTTATAGGGAAAATATTGACAGCTGATTTTCATCTTTTACTCGAACTTGATTGACAGTTCCTGTTTCAAATTATGAAATGCACCAAAAAGGATCCATATTAATTTATAAAATCATAAATTTCAACAACAAACAAAGTCACATCTCAATCTCAAGAAATCCGCATAAAAGTGCTTGATCCCTAGACACTTTTGATGTGTGTATTATAAAATTATCTGAGTTAATATTATTGTATGCACTAGACAAGTTAATAATATGAAATTTACCATAAGGTGGTGGTGGGCAGTAAACAGCTAAAATGTTAAGTTTAAAGCCAAAGTTAATGTGTATTAAAATATTTTGAAAATCATAGCAAGAATTGGTTTTAATAATTTGAAATGTGTACCTGTTTTTGATAGCAATAGCTACTCCACCATGAGGGTGATCAGAATCCTGCCTTATGATCGTGAAACCAGGAATTTTTAGAGTTTTTATGCCAGTTAGCCAAGTTTCGTTTAAAACTATAAAACCAAAATTTAAATTAGAGTTAACAATGTAAAGTTTAAATTGGTCTAGCTTAGGTAAGATGCTACGGGAATTCCAGTGTGTGATATTGACTTACCTATTAAAAACTTTAGTACCCATATTAGAGTGAAAAGTTGTTAATAAGCAAATCCTTTATTGATTTAGAAGATATATTATTTCCAGCATGACTTGTATATGTATGTGTATATGTTGTGTTGTGATTTTAACAAATCCACCATAGTTTTTATAATAACATTCAAAACAGTGTCTAAATTCAAAATTTCTGAAATTAAAGCTCGTCCTTGGGGAGACTTGCTTGTAGGAGTTGGGAATTTGGTATTTTGATGAATCGTTGGAACTGGTGCTGGCTGTACTATAATTTTAGAAGGTTGTTTGGCAACAATTGATGCATAAGACTTCCATGCTATTTTGTTTTTTACTTCTTCCGTTTTTTCAGACTTTACAGGGCATTCTCTGGAAACTGCTATGTGAGCACTACTGCAGTTGGTGCACTTAATATTGTCCTTATTCTGGCAGTCTTTAAAAAAGTGATTCTCACTACAAATAGAGCATATTTGTTTGCATTTGCACGTACCTTTGCCATGACCAAATTTGGAATAGGTAAAACACTGTAGAACAGGCCGATATCTTGCCGAAATAATAACACTTGAGATTAGCTGAGGTTGTGGTTACTAACGGAGAGAAGTATACATTTCATCTAATTAATTTCTAAACATAGAGTTAACCTAAGAAAAACAATTATATGTCATTTTGAAGATGAAATAGTCTACTTTAATTTGAAATAAATTTGATTGCGTAGAATTGTAAAATTTATTGTTAAATAATCATGGAAATAAAATATCGGAGAAAATCGCTGGTTATGTTGAGTTTGCCTATTTTTTCCGCACTTTAGCTTCAGTTACTATAATTTATGGGAATGTTTTCTATATAACCTATTCATACGTATTTTTTATGTTGACATTACTGTAGTAGTATGCTATCACGTTTTTTCTGCAGGCTAGCTATAAAAAAAAACTAACTAACAATCTAACGAAATATCATCGAATCGTAAATGCAGACTATTTATTTAAACTTAATAGCTTCAAGGCCAAAGTGAATAGGCATTTTCTGGCTAAGTGTGTATACATCGGCCTCGTCATCGCTTACCACCAGGCGAGACTGAGGCCAAACCCATTTTAAATTAAAAAAAATGCAAAAAAACTTGCAGAAATGAATACAGAGAAGACTTTGAAACCAAGTAAGTAAGGTGGAGGACCTAATTAACAGCACTGTAAGAATTAGCTCTAACTTATGCCCGTTTATCACATTGAAAAATACTTTTTCACCCCTTATGACGAGTTTTCTAGTTTTAACATTCACTGATTGAGATGATATTTAAAAAAAAGTTTATCTTTATCAAATTTTTTTTAGATAGGCAAGAGTAAAAAATTTCTATCTCGCCATTTACTAGCACCGTCACCACCAATTAATAGCATAAAGTGAGCCTATTAACAGCACTGTGATAGTGGTACAAAAATATATTGGCGTAAACCATACTATTATTGGCATCCCCCAGTGATTAGCACTCTGGATTTAAAAAATCACATATTAAGAGACAATTCCTGTTTACTTACTGTTGCAATACTTTATTTGGTAGAATATCTAATAATCTCTAGTGGCAACACTGTTGTCAGCCATCTTTATTTTGTTAAAAGTGTTTTTTTCGTATAAATAAAATAATAAATAAATATGCGCCAGACAACACACCTCTTGTAATGGTCTCGAAGTAGGGATTAATATCCCTATGTCACAAGGTACCACACAAGGAAATCAGCCGGGGGCGTCTCCCAGCACACCCAGACCCGAGTCAATTCAGAAAAGATCGTTTTCTGAATTGACCCGACCGGGAATCGAACCCGGGACACTAAGGAAATCGGGGCGAGAAACCGTGCTACAGCGCACTACGCCAATCGTGTCGTCAATCGTATGGTATGCTTCCATAACGTAAATCATTGGAAATTATGTATAGCAACGCTCTCTCCTCTCACTATCAAGCTGTCAAGCTATCCACACTGCATTTAAGTAGTTCCGTATCTATTAGTTTATATTTAAATAGAAAACCATCATTCACTGTATATTTCGTTGGTAAATATAACTCTGGTATGTACCTATATACATTGGCTGTTTAATTGCAAAATACCACCTTCACTTTTCCTATGCTTCGCACACGCGGCGCTCTCCGATCCTAGACCTCTAACAGGTTTTGGGTTCAGTGTATTTGGATTGAAAGAACATAGGAAAGTCATTGGTGTGTTGAACAGAATAAATATTTAAACTCTGAGAAGTAATATTTTGCTAAGTGACATAACCCCAAAAAAAAAAAAAAAAGAAGCCACTGGACGGCAACATGGATGACGTCGACGATGGCCGCACCGCGCCTGTTCCTATCGTTCCCGCTACTACTAGTGCTTCAGGTATGAACTTAGCGATTGACAAATTAGGAGGTACAGCCAACTACAATTAGTGAAATTTGGAAATTAAGATGATTTTGACCTTGGAAAGTTTTTGGAGCTGAGTGGATGGTACGGGTGTCGACGTCGCGCGATCAACGCGCGTTAGCCCGGATTTGCCTAGCAGTAAAGCCAAATTGCTATCAAGAGATGTAAATACTTCAAAAGAAGCTTGGGACAAACTGTCAACTGTATTTGAAGACAAAGGTTTGTTTCAGCGTGTCTTATCGCTACGGAAACTGAACATGGTGGAGTTCTCCTGCTGTTCTACCATGAGCGACTACATAGAAGAGGTGATGACACTGGTTCAGCAATTAGCCGATATTGGTAAAGTTATAGAAGATGCTGAGGTTGCTGAATTGCTGCTGAGTAGTCTTCCCAGTGAGTACGACGCTATGGTGTCTAATTTGGAAACAGCTTGTATGTCGAATCAAGAAGAGTTCAGAAAGAATTTAAATGGCTCCGAAAGTGCTTCTGCGTTTGTCTCGAAATTTAAAAAGTGTGATAAAGAGATTTGCCATCACTGTTAGCGGCCAGGTCACGTGAGGTCAAAGTGCTACAAGTTAAAGCGTGACAAGAAAAAGGACTTCAGTTCAAGTCAGACTTCTATCGCTTCAGCTTTCATGGCGAAAAACAGTAATAGGTTTCCGGTTCCGGTTTGACTCCGGTTGTTTGGCTTACATGTGCAACGATAGAAGCATAATGTCAAACTTTAAAGACTGTAATGATAGCATTCTATAGCCAATAGTGACAAGTTGCATTGCTGTAGAGTAGGCGATATAGCTATAGACACAGATAATTCAGTAAGTATGATTAAAAATGTATTATTTGTACCAGATCTTACCGCAAAAACTTTTGTAGCAGGTTGGTAGACAGGGGTTTTACTGTTAGCTTTGAATCGGGGGGTTTGTTTTATATTCACACAACAACATGATTTAGGGATATCCATATAAAACTTTTTATAAACAGATTATAAAAACATTATTAAGTTCCTTTTTTAAATTCAAATTTGTATATAAAAGGTTTTGTTTTGAGATGAAATTCGCATTCATTGAATTTCTTCCAAAGAAGTAAATCTTCACGAACGAACTTGATTAAAACTCCATAAATTTCTATAAATCTTTGTCAAACGCATCTCCGGAGTTCATTTAATCATGCCACGTAGACACTTGACCAGGAACGAAATGTTAAGAGCAGTAGGCATGATTCAAGCTGGCGCTACCCAAATTGCGGTTTCTGAAGTCATGAGGACCAGTCAGAGCGTTATATCCAGGTTTTGGTCACGTTATCGTGTCACGGGGGAAGTGTTGGAACGGCACCGAGGACCTCAACGCATTACAACACATGTACAGGACCGATTCATAGTAAATGCTGCACGAAGTCAACCAAATGTAACGGCGATGCAATTTCAAAGGCTACAGAGAGAGTATGGTTTGTTCGTAAGCGGTCAAACTTTGAGAAGACGACTGCATGAAGTCAACCTACGTGCTCGTAGGCCACTTCGAGTACCAGCGCTAAGGAGAGGCAATTGAGGAAGAAGATTACAATGGGCTATTGCTCACGAAAACTGGAACCATTCCCAATGGTCACTTGTGCTTTTCACTGATGAATTCAGGTTTGGATTTCATCCTGATTCGCGAAGAGTACGCGTTTGGAGAGAACCTGGACGTTGGAATCGACTGCAGCACCCACAACAAGTTCATGCATATCAAGGTGGCACGATTATGGTTTGGGCAGGAATTCGGCTCGGCGGTAGAACGGACCTCGTTTGGATAAAAGGCAATATGACTGCTCTAAAATACCGAGATGAGGTGCTAGAGCCTGTAATCTTGCCCCACAGACAGCAAATGGGACAAAATTTCCAGCTAATGCACGACAATGCCCGTCCACATACGGCGCGTATCGTTACACGTTGGTTACAACAGCATGATATCCAAGCTTTAGACTGGCCTGCACAATCCCCTGACTTAAATCCTACTGAGCATGCCTGGGATATGCTTCAGAGAAGAGCTCTTAGGAATTTCCCTGAAGATATTGTGCATGAAAACCAGCTTTTCTTGCATCTTAGCAGGACTTGGGGCAGTATTCCACAACAGGATATTGACACCCTTGTTTTGAGTATGCATAACCGCTGCAGATGTGTCAGGAGAGTCTTAGGTGGATCCACGGATTATTAATTTTAAATTTTCAACAATTTTTATAAAAAAAATAGTTGTTTTTTTTTTGATGTTTCAAAAATAAATTTAAGATTGAAATTTTGTTTGAGTTTTTCCTCTTCTTCTGAGTTTTTTTTTTATTTAACTTTATCTAAACGTTTATTTATCAGATTAGATATGCTATTAAACAAGGTTTATTTTAATGTGTAGGTGTCTTAACAAAAAGTTAATAGAATTTTAGTTATTTAGGTTTAATTGAAATATCCCTAGACCATGTTAATGTGTGTATGACAATACAAATAAAACATCTGGCAACCTAGTAGCAAGTGCTAGTAAATATGATGGTCTCTACAAGATGGATAAGATTGTGTGTTTGTCAGGTGAATCTTTGCGAGATGTGCATTCTT
Source organism: Udea olivalis (assembly GCA_947369235.1). NCBI lineage: Eukaryota > Metazoa > Arthropoda > Insecta > Lepidoptera > Crambidae > Udea > Udea olivalis. The sequence goes on from OX376355.1 coordinate 16,433,981, forward strand.
CAGTGCTTTTGTGTCCTAGACAAGAGCAACAGAATGCTAAAGTCGCTGTCTCTCCTATGCCTGTGGAGGTATGGCATAGAAGGCTGGGCCTCTTGAACCTTGAAGGCCTAAGGTCTTTAAAAAACAATTTTGCTACCGGTGTTATGTTTAAGGATAATTTGCAGGCTCTGAAGGATTGCGTGCCTTGCCTTGAGGGGAAGTTGAGTGCTCAAACGTTTTCCAGGGGCACTGCATCGCGTGCCAGCAAGCCGTTGGAACTAGTGCACTCGGATGTCTGTGGGCCGATGCAGGAGGACAGCTGGGGTGGCGCGAAGTACCTAGTGACGTACACGGACGATTTTATACTAACTAACTACTACTACTACTAAAAGTTTGGATACTAACTAAGAAGAAAATCTGAGGTAGTGACAAGTTTTCTCACTTTTAAAGCGCTCGTAGAGAAACAACTAGGTTTGCCTATCAAGGTACTACGTTCGGATGGGGGTGGCGAGTATTGTAATGTTGAATTTGCTGCCTATTTAGCGAAACAGGATATCATTCATCAAAAAACTATACCGTTTTGCCCGGCTGAAAATGGGATATCAGAACGTCTCAATAGAATTTTAATGGACAAAGCGAGATGCATGTTAGTGTGCTAGTCTCTGTAAGCGATATTGGGGAGAAAGTGTCATGACTGCTATATATTTAAAGAACCGCAGCCCCACATCTGCTTTATCAGGACCGACTCCGGCAGGTATGTGGACTGGGTCTCTGCCGGACCTCGGTCACCTCCACGTATTTGGCTGTATTGCTTACTCGCTTGTGCCTGATCATTACCGACGTAAACTGGACCTAAAGAGCAAGAAGTATGTGTTTGTAGGGTACAGCGAGACTTCTAAGGGTTTTAGGCTAGCAGACCCCTTAATCCCAAAAAGGCTATTTTATCAAGGAACGTACCTTTATTGAAAATAAATTTTTGAATGATATTGACATTGGTAATGTCTGTGATAATGAATTAATTACCTTTGACTGGTTTGAGGTGCCCGTGGCTAAGTGACGGCAGCGGATCGGCAACGATCCGATGTTAAGTAACGCCAGACAGGTCGGGTTATGGATGGGTGACCATCCCGACCGAAATTAGTGATGCGTTTTTCGGGCATCTCCGTGCTTCGGAAGGCACGTTAAACAGTTGGTCCCGGCTGACGTCGCAAGATATCAGTCGTGAAGCCTAGTCAGAGGCTTAAAAAGGCGGCTTGATAACATCTGACGGTAAGGTTTATCACTGGCCTTACATTCACCTCTCCAACAATCCGCACTGAGCCCGCGTGTTGGAGTATGGCTTGTACCACCTCATAGTTGAGGTGAGGCCTGTGCCCAGCAGTGGGACGTATAAGGCTGTATTTGTTGACTGGTCTAATAATGAGAATTTTACTGAATTGAATAATAATAATACTTCTAGCGATAGTATACTGAATTCTAGTCAAACTGCTGAAGTAGATAATAATAAATTAAATTCTAGTAATAACGTTAGCATAAACTCAGATATTGAAACTGAATCAAGTTCGAGTTATAATAATTAAAATTTGTCTGGAATTTCAGGTGCTGACGAGTACTGCACGGGCAGCGAGGCCGAGGTCTCTGCCGAGCCGAGTCTCCGGTGCGGGACGCGCGCGTCGAGTGACGTCTTCGTACAAGGCATCAGCTGGAGGGGATGGGGTGAATGACCAACTGCCGCCTGTGCTCGACCGTGCGCGCCCGGTGCGTAGTGCGCGTTCTAAGCTACCGTCCAGGTATGAAGAGTATGAGATGGATTACTCGCTCATAGCTAATAGTATGTTAATTACTGAGCCTCAGTCGTTTGAGGGAGCCGTGGCTGGTCCTGATAGTAGCCATTGGCAGGCAGCCATGGAGCAAGACTACTCGTATAATTCTTTGCTATCCAATAATGTATGGAAAACCGTAGATTGCCCATTAGGCGTTAATGTCGTAAAATGTAAGTGGGTTTATAAAACTAAACACGACGCCTCTGGGAATTTCGATAAACACAAGGCTCGTTTGGTTGCCAGGGGTTTTACTCAGGTTTTTGGAAAGGATTGCATAGAAGTTTTCAGCCCAGTAGTGCGACATTCTAGTATGAGAATATTGTTCTCACTTGCAGATTTAAACATAGATCACATAGATGTTGCTACTGCCTTTCTGAATGGGGATCTAAAAGAAATATTTTATATGGAGCCACCTGCTGGTTTTGATAACAGGATAAGAGCAAGGTTTGCCTATTGTTGAAGGGAATTTACGGTTTAAAGCAATCCAGTAGAATATGGAACAATAAAGTTCACGAGTTGCTTTCTTGTAATGGTTTCCGTCAAGCTAAAACTGAACCTTGTGTCTGTGTCAAGAAGTCACAAAATGATTTTATTATAATAGCCTTGTATGTCGATCCTACATATTTTACAGTAAAGGTAGTAACAGCTTTAAAGAGTTATTGGATATTTTGGAAAATAATTTAAATGTCAAGAATTTGGGCACTCTAAAAAGTTGTTTAGGTATTCATGTAACACGTGATAGGTCTAAAAGGAATTTTAAAGTTAGACCAGTCTGAGTATTTAAGGAAATTGCTCATTAAGTTTGGTATGCAAAATTGTAAGGCCGTGTGCACACCCATGTTTTTTTTTATATTGCCCGTCAAGATGACCTCACTCCACCTAATGGAAAGCGGTCGTGAGGTCCAGATATTTTGCCAAATAGTAAATTTGTTAGACCTGAAAAATGTTTAGATGACGATACTTATAACTATAGGCAATTTATGGGATCTTTAATGTATCTGTGTGTATGCACAAGGCCCGACATTGCTTTTGCCTGCAGCCAATTATGTCAATTTAATAATGGTTTTGATCAAACTCATTGGTTGGCAGCTAAACGTATACTTCGGTATCTAGCATGGACAATTTGGTTATGGTTTGTTATTCACAAAAAATGACAATTGTATTTTAACCGCGTTTGCCGATGCCGATTGGGCTAACGACCAATTAGATAGAAAATCATATACTGGTTTTATTATCAAATTAGGCGATGACACTATCCATTGGGAATCTACCTAGGAAACAACGCTGTATAGGGCTTTCGAGCTGTGAGGCAGAATATTTATCAATGTCAGATGTATGTAAATACGTATGTTTCATTAAAAACTTTATGTCAGAACTCTTGGTTAAAAATTTATCTATAGATTTGTATAATGATAACCAAAGTGCTCAAAGATTGTTACAGGTACAGGAATATTGTCACAAACGAACTAAACATATAGAACTCCGCTACCATTATGTTAAAGACTTGGTTAAATGTAATGCTATTAATGTAAAGTAAAGGCAAGCCTATAGATGAAATGATAGCAGATATGTGTACTAGAGCTTTAGGTTCAGTTAAACAAAAAGTTTGTGAAATTATGTAATATTGACATAGTGTAACGTGGTTCTAATAGCTCTACATATTGTCATAGCACTGTAAGCATATTCAATGTGCATGTAACTGTTATATGAATGCTTTTGTAATGTGTTTCCACTGTGCATGTAATGTTATATCTGTAACGTTATTTTAAACTTAAGGGGAAGTGTTAAAAGTGTTTTTTCGTATGGTATACTTCCATAACGCAATTCATTGGAAATTATGTATAGCAACACTCTCTCCCCTTACTATCAAGCTGCTAAGCTATCCACACTGCATTTAAGTAGCTCCGTATCTGTTACGTTATATTTTAATAGAAAACCATCATTCACTGTATATTTCGTTGGTAAATATAACTCTGGTATGTACCTATATACACACATCAAAAGTGTCTAGGGATCAACATATATTTTTGCAATAACTTTTCTCCTGATTGATATTAATTAAAATTTTCTTTAAGGATTCATCAAATAAAGTGTTTTCGTTTGTCTACAGTAACGATAAACCAAGTCACCTTTGCATTAATAAAGAAATTTGCCATTTTCCTAATAAAGGGATTTTTGACATTTGAACCACTAACATTAAAGTTCGAAAAAAAGACTGAAATAACAGTTTTCTTTAAAATTTTATTGGGTAACTTAAGCAATTAATAATCCGTGTTTCTACCGCGAACACTAACAACACAAGAACATCGGTTTGGCATACTCAAAATGAGTTCATCCAAATCACGCTGTGGAATGGCCGCCCATGTTCGTTGCAACAACAAAAAAAGGTCTTCTTGCGACTGGATACCCTCCATATTCGGCAGAGCTCTTCTCTGTAGCATATCCTATGCATGCTCAATCGGGTTCAAGTCTGGCGACTGAGCAGGCCAGGGCAGGACGTTGATGTTAGCTGCGGCGAGAGTCTGTCTTACAACTCTTGCGGTGTGCGGTCGTGCATTATCATGCATTAACTGAAATAAGGGACCGATTTGCACTTGTAGAGGAACGATGACGTCTGATACAATCGTCTTAGCATAAATTTGAGCGTTGAGGTTGCCTCTGATCCAAATCAACTCAGTTCTTCCGCCGATCCAAATACCCGCCCATACCATGATGGTTCCACCACTATAAGGATGGACTTCCTGGCAGGATTTTAATCGCTGTTGGCGTCCAGGGGTTCTCCAGTGTTGTATACGTCTTGTATCCGGTCTCATACCAAAACGAGACTCATCAGAAAAGCACACGAAACGCCATTGTTCTTCTGCCCAATTTCTGTGTTCAAGAGCCCATTGATATCGGATCCTACGATTGTACATTGCTATAGGTGGTACCCTTAGCGGTCTTCGGGAATGAAGGTTCACTTCATGCAAGCGGTTTCTGACTGTTTGGTCGCTAATTAAGTTCCCTGAAGAGTGATGAAGCCTCACGGCTAACATCATGGCGGTTATTGTTGGAGCTCTTCGAGTTGTGATTTGAATGTATCGGTCTTGTCTCCGTGTGGTGCAGCGATACCGTCCTCCATGGCGCTCAGCCACGGTACCAGTGCTTCGGTAACGTGTCCAAAGTCGACTGATAACACTCTGACTTGTATTCAGAGCTAAAGCCACAGTACGTTGCCGGGAACCAGCTTCTATCATTCCCACGGCTCTGAGCATTTCTTCCCTGCTTAGATGACGTTGCCGCTCCATAATAACGTTGGTTTTAATCAGTAGTAGGGAAACAGTAGCACTAATAATGTCTTCAATGCGTTGTATGTTTTTATAGGGAAAATATTGACCGCTGATTTTCATCTTTTACTCGAATTTGATTGACAGTTCCTGTTTCAAATTATGAATTGCACCAAAAAGGATCCATATAAATTTATAAAATCATAAATTTATTACAAAGCCACATCTCAATCTCAAGAAATCCGCATAAAAATGCTTGATCCCTAGACACTTTTGATGTGTGTATTTTGGCTCTTTAATTGTAAAATACCACCTTGACTTTTCCTATGCTTCGCACACGCGGCGCTCTTCGATGCTAGACCTCTAACATCTTGAACAGCTGTTTGTGAGCTTTTACGGAAATCAAGTCGTCGTGCACGTGAAAAGTTGATTTTTGGGTAAGTTTCTACACCAACTTATATTTGATTATGTTGAATTAGTGTATATCTTGCTATTTTTATCGTTTTCAGAGTTGCAAATTAAACGTACCGGTAATTTCTTTGGTGCCAATCACTGTATTTTTTATTTGTATAGTGGTACAGTGATTGGCTGGATGCCAATGATTGTATATTTAATTTTCTGGTGGCATGTTTTAAATTTCATAGTTAAATTACGTTTCCATCAATATATACCGTATTGGGTTGCTAAATAAGCCTGTTTTTGCTTGTATTCGAATTTTTGGCACTGCCAATCATTATACATTTTTTGTGTGTGACTATATCCGGCCAAGGTTTCCTCTTCTTCTGCATCTCTTTCAGGTACCTACCCGGCTTTGAGATGCCGAAAGTTACGGATGGAAAAAAATATACAAAAGCATATATAGAAGAAGATGTAGAAAAAGCCTTGCAAGCCATAAAAAATGTAATGGGTAGAGTCTGAAACGGTTGACCAACAAATTATTGAACCGTTCACCAATAGAATCTTTCAACCATGAACGTTTCGCCCACGGAACGATACGTCAGTTAATCTTTAGCCAACAGAATCTTTGAACCATGAACTTTTTGCCCAAAGAACATTTGACCCACGAACGTTTCGTCCACAGAACGAAATATCAATGAATGAAAAAGTATCTAATTTTTTAATAATTCACCTTTTGCCTAAATAAATTTTAGGCATGATTTGTTTGCCAAATTTTCGATAAAATAAACGTACTTACATGGTTTTTGTAAAATTTCCTAAAATATTCCTCAAAATTTCTTCATCTTGTTGATCTGAACTGTCGACTTCAGTGATGTTTAGGTAAGTAAGCTTGCTTGGAAGATTTTTGAATAGGTATATTGCAAACAAAATACATTTATATATTTTGCTCCGACTTTCTTTCTAAAATCTTGTTCTTCAATCCAAAAGTTTCCATTTTTAATATATTAGTTAAAATTCTAATAAAACCACATTTCATTGGGCCCGCTCCGCGCACCAATATACTATGACGTATTATACTTGTTTCCATCTGTAATAACTTGAGTTACTATAAAGTCATTTCAGCACCATCTATCGGTGGAGGAGTAAACTAAATTCTTTTGAACTATAAATATGCCGTATCATTTACTTTGATACAGTCTAGAAAATAACAATAATAATTATTATTATAAATAATTAAACCCTTTTTAAATATGATTCCTTGCAGATTATTTATTTATTCTAGGCTGAATGAATGATTTACCTTTATAAATTTTTTTTCCTAATTTCCTTCCTAGTTTTGTACATACAACGAATATACCATCATAATAAATTATTTTGTTTGATTAGTACTTGCACAAGTTAGTATTTGCACATTTCGTTCGCGTCATCTCCTGATTAAGTACTTATTTAAATCATTGCAATGAGTGCTGGTGAGATTGTGAAGTCCAAACGTGGAAAAGATATATTAATCCACAATGGTTACTCTTATCATTTGCATAGCAAGCGAGATATAAAATATTACTTGGGTTGTGTGATGAAGAATACATCTAGTTGTAATGTGCACGTTATTACTCAGTTAATTGATAACGAGCATATTGTGTTGCCCCTGAATCAAAAACATATACATCTACCTGAACCAGATAAATGCATCCAATTGAAATTAAAATACAATTTAAAGGAAAAAGCTAAACATTTTATGGATAGTCCATCTCAAATTGTGCAAAGGTGCATTCAAGAAATACCTACAAGCAGCGCCCCTTACATGCCAAATAAAAATGCCCTGCGTATGCTGATACACCGTGAGCGAAACAAAAACCTACCCAAAAAAGTAGAGGAAGTAATTATTCCAGAAGAGTATACGAAAATAGATAATGAACAGTTTTTGATCGGCCAATTTATTGAAAATGGTATGTCTGTAACTGTTTTTACAAATAAAAATAACTGCAGATTGTTGTCGAGGCCCCTTTCTGGCTCATGGATGGGACATTCAAATCTTGCCCCGTTCCATTCACTCAAATCTATTCCATCCATGCAGTCGTTGACCTAATAGAAGGAACACATAAGGTTGTGCCACTGGTTTATGGGCTTTTATCCCATAAAACTGAATTGTGTTATAGTGTTTTTTTTGATATATTGAATACATTTGTATCCCACAAATTGGGTAAAGATTTGGAGCCAAGAATTATCCTTACAGATTTTGAGACAGCTGCAATTAACGCTATAAAACATTTTATCCCAAACTGCATAAACAAACTGTGCTTTTTCTATCTCAATCAAAGCATCTGGCGACACATTCAGTCATCCGGCTTAGCAAAACGGTACAGCGCTGACTCAGTTTTTGCACATAAAATGCGCCACATCGCGGCTTTGGCATATTTAAACCCAAATGAGATCCCTGATGCCTTTGACCTAATAAGGAATGAAGTTGTACCGACTGAGGCAGAAGAAGTTCTAAAATGGTTTGAACAATATTATGTGAGAGGGACAACAAAGATTTCAAAAAGCGTTAAGTCGAAAATTAAGTTTTCACGGAGACCACCCAATTTTCCACCTTCTATGTGGTCAGTAATAGAAAGTCACGGAGCCAAAGTTCCTCTGTCTCAAAATGACCTCGAATCTTGGCATAATAGGTATAATATTTTGCTTGGACGACGTAGGTTTAACATTTTTATGACCATATCGGAAATTATTAAGGAGCAAAAAAACACCGAATGCATTATTGAGCGAATAAATTCTTCTGAGCCCATGCCAAAACGGAAAAAACTAGGACTGAAATATCAAGAACGTCTCTCAGCATTTATCCCAAAAAGACAAGATGGACTTAAAAAGTTTTTTAAGCGGCATGGCACACATTTGCTATGTTCGAATCGAATAACGAAAATATTTATAATGAACCTGTTTAGGAATTGATTTGAATCGATTTAATCAATATAATGCTGTAAGAAATCATTATTTTCTTTTTGTTTAATGTATTTTGGAAGTGTTTATTTATGTAAAATAAATAATGTTTTTGTGTGTGGTACACACTGCTCAGTCATTTATAATCTTTCCTGGTCCTTATCTACATATGAAGCGCGTTTGGTTAGTAAAAGCCCGTTTATTCTTGTTTATTTTGTTGTTGGGGGCAAAAAGTTATTTGTGAAAATTTTATGTTGATTTTTCATCACATTTCATATCAACAAGATGACGAAATTTTAGGATTATTTTAGGAAATTTTACAAAAACCATGTAAGTACGTAGTATATATTTTATATTATTGAAAATTTGCCAAAAAAAATCATGCCTAAAATGTATTTAGGTAAAAAAAAAATTAATTTTTCATTCATTGATGTTTCGTTCTGTGGGCGAAACGTTCGTGGGTCAAATGTTCTTTGGGCAAAAAGTTCATGGTTCAAAGATTCTGTTGGCTAAAGATTCACTGACGTATCGTTCCGTGGGCGAAACGTTCATGGTTGAAAGATTCTATTGGTGAACGGTTCATGGATCAATAATTTGTAATTGTAATTTGTGTAAAAAGAGTTTTACCACAGTGTAGCACATTCTTTTTTAATTCTTTTTTCAAATTTTCATTCCAATCCCTTCATTTGTTTTAATTTGACAACTTATGGAAGCGAACGTGTCGATCGGTTTTACAAAAATGGAAAAAGAGCAATATCGTTCGGTGATTCGATTCCTATTTTTGGAAGGGAAAACGCGCATCGAAATCAAAGAGCGCTTGGATGCTGTGTACGGTGACTCTTCTCCATCGATGGCCACCGTCAAGAATTGGTTCAACGAGTTTGCACGTGGCCGTACGTCGGTTTTTGATGAACCACGTCCAGGTGCACCGAAAACAGCTGCTACGGAGGAAAACATTAAAAAAATCCATGATCTCGTATTGGCAGATCGCCGATTGAAAGTTCGGGAGCTAGTCAGCTGAGACTGTAGCCATTTCAGAAGGAACAGTGCATCATATTCTTCACGAGGAACTCGGCATGAGAAAGCTGTCGGCGCGATGGGTGCCGCGTTTACTCACACCGGAAAACAAGCGCAACCGTGAGACCACATCGGAGACGTGTTTGGCGCTGTTTAAGCGGAATCCAGCGGAGTTTTTGCGTCGTTTTGTGACCGTCGATGAAACCTGGATCCACTGGTACACACCAGAGACCAAGGAGCGTTCAAAACAATGGATCCAGACCGGGGAACGTGCTCCAAAGAAGGCGAAAACTGTAAAATCGGCCGGAAAAGTTATGGCCACCGTTTTCTGGGATTCACAAGGTGTGATCTACATCGATTACCTCGAGAAGGGTAAAACAATTACAGGGCTTTACTATGCCGATTTATTGGGCCGATTCGACGCCAAATTAAAGAAAAAACGACCCCATCTGGCGAAGAAAAAAGTGCTGTTTCACCACGACAACGCACCGGTTCACACGTCTGCCGTTGCCATGGCCAAATTGGTCGAATTACGCTACGAATTGCTGCCCCATCCACCGTATTCTCCAGATTTGGCCCCTTGTGACTTCTTTCTGTTTCCTAATCTGAAAAAATCACTCGCCGGGAATAGATATGGATCAAATGAGGAGGTCATCGCCGCCACGGAGGCCTATTTTGCAGAGTTTGACAAAAACTATTTTTCGGACGGGTTAAAAAAGTAGGAGCATCGCTGGGCTAAGTGTATCGAACTAAAAGGAGACTATGTTGAAAAATAAATTGCCACTATTCCAAAATTTTCGTTTACTTTTTGTAGGCTAAGTATTTATTGAATGACCCTCGTACATACATATTTTAAAATAAATACTTATACAGATTTTAAGATCCACCAAACACAAGTAATTGTCACGTAAATGTTGTGGGTGGAATTCGAACCCACGACCCCTGGCGCTCAAGGCAGGGTCATCAATTGCGCCAACGGGCTGGTCAAAGCTATTGGAACAAACATGCACGTCAACAAATTTTTTTTAGCTTCTACACACTCAAAAGTATCCGAAAATACCCCATGTATGTTACCTGATTTTTTGTAGTTTGCGAATTATGTTTTTTTTCGGATGTTTTAAAATTTCTGGATTGACTCACTTTTTCGGTCACTGTAGCGCGATCTGTTGAGATAAATAATAAAATTGACTGGTCTGTTGATGCAATGGCAGCGATCCTGCCTTTAGGACCGGCTGCAACTCAGATGGATCGAATGCTGAAATGATGAAGAGAGTTAGCTTATAAACTGTGGATTTCAGTTATATTAATATGATGCCACCGCACCTTTGCCATTATTGGCTAGGAATGACAGCAGCTCAGTTTCATGAACTTTTGTATGAAATAACAAGGTTATCAGCAGAAGTACCTTCTGCAAGTGTTGCCTTAAGCATTTACTTAGTGAAACTGCGTACGGGTGATAGTAACGAGAGATTTTCCACTTTATTTGAAATGTCTCGAACCACATTGGAACGCTATATGAAGAAGGCAAGAAATTGCATGAGCCAGCAGTTGGCTCCTCAACATTTGGGTATACACCACATGTCAGTTGAAGAAGTTGCTTCAAGAAATAAATTGATTCCTGATGGTCTATTTGGGAATCCTAATCTCCCTAATGAAATGAAGCCTGCTATTGTTATATGTGATGCGACATATGTTTATGTACTGTAACGCCTGAAATTAATTAATAAACTAATAAGAACAAATTAAATAACAATATCTCAGAAGCTACAATTGAATCTATGATTGTAAATAAATCTACGCTGCTCTAAGCTGAAATCAATCGAACATCGACCGCTTCTCACATTAGGTAATTAGAAAAAAACCGGCCGCATGACGTCAGAACATGATTTGGACGGCTACCGGCGGGAGCGAACGATATGTAAGACACTTGCCATCTCGAAGCGCTTGTATCGAGTCTATTTGTTTACTGATTTGAAATACACTATACATCTACCAAAGTTGGCTGCGCTAATCGCAGTACCATACCTCCATATTTAATCATTTAAACCTGTGAGTTATTGTGTCGTCGTATTGGAGTTTAACTACCGGAAATTGTGTGCCAGTGCTGCTGTGCAAGAAATCATCAGCCTTTATCGTTTCCACCCTCAACCGTGCAACACCGTGTGACCTGGACTTCGACGTGTAAGGGTAATGGTTAAGGGTAAAACTGATTGGGGTTTCAGAGTGCTATTTTTATATTTCTTAAGAACCTGCGACCTCGTTATTTTACATATAAGTACTTACCTGTTAGAAAAAATGGTTTTATTTTAAAGACAGGCTATCTACCTAGTGACAAACGTCACAGTGGCGCCCAACGTGGGGCCATCTACGACACTCCAGCAGGCTGGTCTTTTGGCTACACAAGTACTTAGCAAGGTCAACATATTTCTCTACAATGATGACCAGACTAAGCTACTGACGCCTCTCTGCGGAACTAAATATGCAAAAGAGGAGGTTGCCACTATGCCTATAGAGCTTAAGATGGAAGTCCCTGATGTACTTGCAGTAATTAATGAAAGCTGTTGCTCTGGTGGCCACTACCTACCTAACTCAAACAAAGAAAGTAACTGACAAGAATGTCAGGGATAGTATAATTTCGAAGGTTGTGAAGCAATATAGCAAGAAGCACAAGGATTTCAATGATACCCAGTTCCAGGTGTTTTCCAGGTATGCTCTAGGGGGTGTACCATCAGGGCTTGATTCAGCAACCCTTTCACTTGTTGCAAGCAGTTTTAAATAATCAAATCAAAACTGGATTTTCGTATTCACGTAATTTTATTAATCTTGTTATTTTCTGACAAATTCAAAAACATCAAATTCAAATTTAGCACCATAAATATTTTCAAAGGCGAAGGAGGTCAGTACATCGAGGCACTTCACCACCATACAGACACGAAGCATGAGTGAGAGAATGGTGGCAAGATCCATGTTTGAGTCAACCAAAAGGAAAAAGTCCCCAAGGAGTCAAGGAGGATGCTTTGCGTTCGCTCCTTTATTCAGAAAATTAATGAGTTTATAGAGGCAAGGGGAATAACTCCTGACCGTATCATGTCATTTGCCTATGACATTTTTACTGACGACGCCTTACATTGGTTCCGGTGTATGAAAGGCGGCGTTAACTCATGGAAGTACGTCAAAGTTAGGAAGGAGATTATTTTACTCATAAAACTGCAACTATTGGGCATTGTATTAAAAAAATATATCTAAGAAAAGTTGACCCAAAAAAAGATATAATTTTTTAAAGTTAAAATCAGGAAAAATATCGAAAAAAATTATAACTCGAAAACCACAAAAAATAGTAGAACATACATGGGGGTTAAATCGATAGGTATGGTACTCTGCTATCAGGTCACACTGGCTTGACACCTTAAAAGAAAGACCCTGTATAGAGTAAGAGTTGGCAACACTGTATTGTGACTTGTGGCTCTTGGGCGTGGCAGCCGGAGCACGGTTTCAGACCACTTCATTTTGAATTTCCATAAAAAGACACCTCTCTGCGGCCGCAGTCTACAAATTTATGGACTGTACTAATTCGGCAGGGTGTGGGAGACGCGAGAGGGGGCTACTTCGCACTGGACTCGCCGAAAAATAGGATCGCGATCTATTCACCGTAACTTAATCAACAACTTACCACTTAACTCGCTTTTGATACATAATGAAATGTAAATCGGGCTTTATTGAAAGTTCTTTTAAACAGCTTTACGTATTTATTAAAAGCGACAAGTTTATAATAGTATTAATATTTCAGTTTTACGGCGCAAGATATTATTTATTGCCAATAAATCAAGATACAGGAAGCCAACAACGATGACCCTGAGGCATTCAACAAGCAGAAGTCGGAGTTCACCAGTACTGTCTTCTGGTTCACGGCATAAAATTATTTATTTAGCCATTAAAGAATAAAGCACGTGAACAAACTTTTTTATTTGGCGAACGATGTTCGGTTAACGAATACTTTAACTGTAACCTCATTGAATAATATACAATATACGCTATACAAATGGCATTCAACACTTGTTGAATCGAGTGATGAATGTATGGGATTGACACAAGCCAACGATTAACATAATCCCATACATTCATCACTCGATTCAACAAGCGTTGATGCCACTTGTTTAAGGGGCTGTAATGTAATAGAAAAGGAGTAATAAATTAAATAAAACACTGTTTAAAACGCTATTAATTTTTATTTTTATAATGCTTGTACTAATTACACCTAATACATTGCTGCATTTTTTTTTAACTTTTTCTCCGCCGTATGTTACCTTACCGGGTAAAATCCTATTTACATTTCGGCACCAACTAACTATATATTACCACATTAATTGTGACATTAAAAAAATACTCTTTTAAAGCATCTTTATGTGTAATACATTTGAATGGGTAATCAATAAAAATTTCACAAAATTAAATCATAGTTTTTTTAGATTGATTTTCGGAACATTACTTTTTGAAAAATTCGTGGTCATGGTTTGAATTTCCTGGAAGCAATTTACAGTCTGTTCATTGGAATAGCACAACCACTTTTTTTTGTTATATTCTATCATTTTTATGTATTGATTGTTTTTATTTAAATTACTTTCTAGTAATGATTTTCGGCATTGCTGGCAATACTTACAAATATTTTTCAGACATTTGGTTAAGACCCAACCGCATACATAATTTCTTTGTCCCGCATCTTCTTGGGAATGGTCTGTTGGTTCGAAAACGATTACGATTTACGATTGCGATCTTGGTCGGTAAAATGTTTACCCCATTGTCTCATTTTCTTGTAGTATTCATAATCAGACTCAGATTCCAGTTTTCCTTCTACTATATTAACCCATGCCTTAAAGCGCTCTAGAAATTTGACAGGGTTAGAAAAGCGGTGCATTGAAGCATCTGGAAATAATAAAAATACTTTTATATTACCTACACATTTTCTCAAGCTGTTGGTTAAGAGGGTGTAACATAATGTATTAATTTTGTAAGTACAGTATATTTTAGAGTCACGTAATAATTTCTACTGCTAAAATAGTATTGGGTTCAGAGACCACTTTTTTATACTGTCCACCAGACACTAAAGTGCAGTAATAGCCCTTGGAAGATTTTTCGTTTTATTAGTGATTCTGAAAGCGGGTTTCATAAGGTTTCTGCTGAATTAACTCATTTTTTCCTCGGACAACTAGGTGGTTTTTATTTAACAGTTTTATTCTTACTGCAAAACCAATAATATTAACAATTTAGCGTGGTTTCCCAACTAAAATTCAGTATATATTATAGTGCAGACGAAACTTTAAGGTTTCCTATCTAAAGTGCAGTAAGCAATCAAACTTTACGGCCCTTTAGATAGTTTTATATTTTTGTAAAAAAAAAAAACTAATTAATATGCGGTAAAATTTACCTCCATACAAACTATTTTTACTACAATTAGAAAAAAAATATTAATTGTCACGAACTCCCAACTAAAATGCGGTAAAATCAAAGCTAGCCGCATTTTAGTTGTGAATACTTAACACTCCTTAATTATTATATACTGACTAAAATGCAGTAAAATACAGCATTACTGCAGATTAGTTTGGATAACATAGTGACACACATCTGGTTATTCCCAGATAAAGTGCAGTAATGTTTTATATAATGCGTTTTAATTGAGATCAAGTTTGACAAATGATAGTAGGTCAAACCAATTATAACGCAGTATCAAGCGTTGTTACTGCATTTTAATCGGTTTTGAATAGATAAACGTTTATTCATAAACTAGCTTCATGTGGTAACAGTAGTAATTACTGCATTTTAGTTGGTTGTTTTGAAATGTTTATGAAGCGTGAAACAGAGCTTCCGAAAAGATACTGCTCGATTGTGTATGATTGATCAGTCGCCCCAGTGAAGCGTGGCGAGGCACGGCTGGTAATGTCGCCTTCAAAAATACTAGACGTGGGGGAAAATGATACATGACTTTTACCTCCCCTCCCGCTACCCTGTCGATTCAACGCCAACTAGGTTAATTTTTTAGAGATTTATTTATGGCTTGGTACCTAGTTTTTTAAGCGAAAGCTACCTTGTTCATAGAACTTTTGACGTCGCAAGTGCTTCAGCCATACAAACTATAAAAAAAAAACTTTTGACGTTTAGGATTTGACGTCGGTCGGTTCGGTCCCGCCCCGCTGTTTCCGCCATTTTGCTGTTTATTTGTTGACTTGACATCGAATGTTTGCTTTGATTCACTTTGACTAGTTTGATTTATTTCCGTGTTTCGTCATGTTCTGGTGTTAACTTCAGGTTACACTTCACGACGTATACAGTGAAAGTGCTGTGTTCCGGGTTGCAAAGTATAGTTTATGACAAGAAGATATTTACAAAATCCCCAGAAAAGACTCCAGATGTAATTGATTTTTAAACAAAGTGACTTTCTTTGACGTTTAAGTGCAGAAGAAGCTTTTCATTTTGATGGCCACTTACATCGATGTACATTTTAAACCAGGGAAGATAAAAATAATCAAGGTATTTTTTATGATAACTATGTACCTACGACTATACTGTTAGCGTTGTAACGATGCCGTTTCGTTTCAGTCTCGTAGTCGTTAGAACCTCCACGATGGCTGGAAACTTCATAGTTTAACTTACTGGCCATCAATCGCATTCCGTACCTGAACCTTTAAAATTTAATTCACTATCTATACTTTTACCCAATTCAATTAACAAGTCACTGGATCGGCTGATCTTTTATTCATTGTTCCACAACTACATCTACTCCTAAATATTGTGTGACGAATCCCGACGCTCCGGCTCCTGTATTGCTAGCCTGCAACTAGGATTACGCCACAGCGTAACAGGTGGTGGCTCTTTCTACAAAACTGAGGGTCATTGGTTCAGGTAGTCAATATTAAAAAAGAATATAAGAAATTATTTCTAACTGTATGCATAATAGGACAGTTAAATCATCTTTAATGTTGTAAAATAGCCTAAAATACACAGTATTTGTTTTATTTACAGGTTCAAAACCATTAACAAGTTTTTATTAAGACTGTGGCTTAGGACTGGTTTTATACTGCTGCATTTTGTAAGTATATCTGGTTGTTTTTCGTGTATCATTTATTGTTTTGTAAATTGTTACGGCAACCACAGTACATTTTTTTTACTACTAAATCTTTGGTGGAGTGCAATATCAGTTTTAAGAATTAAATTCACTTACAAACATGAACATTACATAAATTATCAACTTAAAAATAAATAATTGTTGGGCAACTTAATTAAAATGTAGTTATGTAGGTAAATCAAAATATTGTGACAAACACTCGCGCCGGAACCGTACAACAACAAAAAGTAGTGGCCGTACTTAGTAAAAGTCTTAGAGCTTTAAGTTTTTGTTTTATCATTTTATTTATTTCTAAATATGATTTTAATTCAATTAATATAATTTTAATGCAATTAACTTATTCATAGGGTTTCGATTTAATTTAGACTTATAATTTCAATCATAGTATTTAACATTATCAATTATTATTTTTATTGCATAATTGTTATTTATTTGTTCAATTAATTGAGTTTTATAAATTGTCAAAATGTGGATTTTATTACATGAAATATAGGTATCAAAACTTATGTGCTAAATATGTGATGTTTTGATAGTTTTTTAAAGATACAAAAGATTTGGATGGCTTAATATATTCAGGCAGCTGGGTTATACATTTTGAATCCTTCATACATCATATTCCTTCTACCGTAATTTGTATGTAGTGTGTATAATTGTATGTCATCGCAACACCTGATTTTCATTTTATGTGTTTGAGGTTTTTTTTGTAAAACTTGTAGGTACTTATATTATGTATTTGTTTATTCAATATTTTACGAACTAGTATGCAGGTACAGTACTTGTAGATTTGAGCTATATTCAATGAATTGATTTCTGTATAAAGTTTACTAGTTGGTGTCATGTAATCAAAGTTAAAAAGTATTTTCAGTAGTTTGTTATCTGGATAGATTCGTCTTAGCTGCTGTGCCCCATAGTTCTAGTAGGTAATCGAAGTGTGGTTTCACTAATGAATTCTAAATTGTATAATGGACACACCGCAGTAATGATTTAACAATTCAACCTACCATACCCGTTAATGATGATATTTTGCTTTTAATTTTCTGAATAGGAATGTGGACGGATGCCAAGTCAATTTAGTATCTAAAATCTACTCGTAAATATAAATTGATTATTTACTTTGTAAAAATAATTTGAAAACATAATTTTAGCACACTACGCAGAACTAATCCAGTGAGCAGTACTTTGAAAAACATGGCAGAAGTGGTGACTTTCCTGGACAATCTCTTCAGTGGTGGAAAGGGAACCAGTATCTACAGCAATGCAATGCAAAGGGAAAAGGAACTGCAATCACCTGTGACAGCCTCTTCAAAACATGAAATGTTTTTGGAAACAGTAATTGAATGTCTTAGTAAATCGTCGGCTTACTGCAAGAAGTCAGTAACTGCCAAAAGTCAATAAGTGAAGTTGAGACACAATATTTAAGGGAAATAAGACTTGATGATTTTTTGCAGTTAATTAATAACTTCCTGATGTAAGCCGAAGAAATTTAAGTTCCTAAATCCACAGTGGCAAGAAAATACTGTACCCAAAAACAAACGTTTTTAATAATGTGTCTTATAAGTTGTTGAAGAATGTGGAAATTTTTGAAGGCAATGTCATGAAAGTTATTTCTTTGATCAGACCACCTACACCTTTGTGAATACTTTTAAATTACTTCAGGTCATGGGGTTTATTAAATTTCACCATGCTTCACTAAACTGTGAAGAAGATTCCAGTGACCAACATTAAAAAATAACTTTGTTCAAAACCATTTCATTTAAATAAAATATTAAAATACATGGTGAATTTTACATTCAAAAGCCCCTAGAGTGTGATAATGGTCTGGTTGAGGATAATGTTCTGACAGTAGCACCAGCAAAGTATGCTGGTGCAGCATAATATCTTTGTTTCAGCCAGAAGTGCATGACACTTCTGGGTGGAACAAAGATATTTCCAGAAAATAACTGCATAAACTGTAAAACTCTTTTGAGATAAGACAAAGATTTTAAAAGCAAAAAGCATTGTTAAGTGGGATGATCTAACTAATCGAGCAAATGCTCATTCTATCCCCACCCTTCACATTCTTTTTGTGTAAACATATACATAGCATTCTTTTGTTTTTTTATCTTTGTTCCCAGAGATCTTAAGGTACGAGCTAGAATGCTTGTTCTGGATTCCTAGTTCTTGTTCGTTAGAATTCTTTTGGTGTGTAAATGAAATAAATAATTATTTAATTACACTAAAAGATCATATAAGAACATAGTTGTTCTAACTCTATGTTCGTTTGGCCTCAACTCACCCTAAACCGATCAAACAAAATAAACTGACCCAACAGAATGTTATGTCTGTTACTTTGGCACTATTGTTCAGTAATCTAACAAATGTTTAGTAAGAAATGCTTTTGCAGAAGATATTGGCGTTGAGATAGAATATAATATGTTTATTTGCTTTAAATGTGCTACATTTTTGATGTTATTTCTTTATTCAGTTACACAACACAGCACATTTAGCTGATTTACTTAGAAAATTGACTGACATGTTGGTGCAATGGCAGCGATCCTGCCTTTAGCACCGGAGGTCGTGGGTTCGATCCCCACCCATAACAAAAATGTATGCGACAAACATTTGTGTTTGTTGTGTGTCTGGGTGTTATTATTTGTTTAAGTATGTATTTAGAAATATTCAAGTTTGTCTATCAGTCTCTGACACCAATAGTACAAGCTCTGCTTAGTATGGGGTCAGATGATCTCGGTGTAATTTGTCCTGGATATTTATTTATTATTTATTTAAACAAAATAATAAGTGAAATATTATTAAGACAGTTTAACACAAACATGTCAACATTATTTTATTATAAACTGAAATTGGCAAGCAGCATAATTCGAGAATTAACAAAATAAGATTATAATTATGAAATTACAAGTCAAGTTAATTTACATAAAGAGATGATAAATAAATAAAGATCTGGGACAATTTACACCAAGATATCTAACTCCAAACTAAGCAGAGCTTGTACTATGGGTGTCAGAGTCTGATAAACATACTTAAATATTTTTAAATACATACTTTAGTGGAAAATAACACCCAAACACACAACAAACAAATTTTCGTCACATAAATGTTATTCAGATTAGATTAGATTAGATTATTTATTTCTTATTACAAAAATTCACATTAAATTACATTTGTTTATGGTCAATTAATGGATTTTCACAATAAGATCGTCAAAAAATAATAAAATAGAATAAAATGAAAACAAAATAAGAAATAAAATAACGCAAAAAAACAAATTAAATACAAAAAGTCACACAATAAAAAAATAAAAAATGTCAAGGCTCAAAATCACAAAATAGAATATTAAAATTGATATAGAAATAGATGTAGTCAATATTAAGTCAAGAGAGGAATAAACAATGTCAAGTAAAAGTTTCACGAATTATAAATAAACAATTTACAAATAATATAAAAAGTCATTACGCTACAGTGAAATAATTTTCAAGAATTCCACTGTAGAATAAAACGGATTATTCACTAAAAGGCTCTTTAGCTGGCGTTCAAATGCTTCGTCCGATGGTTCGCTTTTAAGTTTTGTGGGCAGTTTTTCATAATATGTCTGACCAATGACTCGCGGGTTTTTCTCTGAAAGTGCCATGCGTCGAGGAACCGAATTCAGACGGCCTGCATGGTGACTCCGTTTATTCTTACTCATTGACAAAAAACTGCAAAGGTTTGTTCTAACGAACATAATTATATCGAACAGATAGATCGAGTAGTGAGTCATAATGCGATGCGTCACGAATAAGTCCCTGCATGAGACTCTAGGCCCCACCCCGAGCATTGTACGCAATGCTCGCTTCTGCAGTATCAACACTCTGTTGGAATCAGTTGAATTACCTCAAAGAAGAGTACCATATGAGATCAGAGAGTGGAAGTGGGCAAAATAAACCTGTCGTAGTGCATCAGGAGAAACCAGAGGTCGCAATTTTCGCAACGCAAAGACTGCACCACTCAATCTATCGCAGTTTGTCTACATGGCACTTCCAGTTGAGACATTCAAGTCTAAAATCGTAAATCCGAGGAACTTACTCTCACAACATAATGGCATCGGTCCGTTTATTACGCAATCGGGCAAGTTGACGCTCCTGCCTGAGAATACCATTATATTCGATTTAGTGACATTCAATAGTAACCCGTTTGCCGAGAACCAATCCTGTAACTGCCCACACGCTTCATGGATTTTTTCACTGAGTTGTTGATACGTCCGCGCACCGACCACCACCGTCGTATCGTCAGCGAACAAGACAGACAAGCCTGCCGTTATAGACGACGGGAGGTCATTCACAAACAAAAGAAATAGGGTATTCCCAAGCGACGATCCTTGTGGAATTCCCAGACTAACGTAACCTGTCTCCGACTTAATGTTTTTGCCATTTGCGGATAGCTTTACTATCTGCCTACGGTTGGACAAAAAGGATGTAAGCAGTTCGAATGCAGAGCCCCTGATTCCATAGTTTCTTAACTTATTCAGCAATAGGTCATGACTAATGACGTCAAATGCCTTAGACAGGTCACATAGTATTCCCGCCATTTTTAAACGGTCATCAAGACCAGTTACTACACAGTCAAAAATTTTGTGTGCCGCTGCGGTGGTTGACATATTTTTTCTATACGCAAATTGTCTGTCTGTCATTAGGCTGTTTGTCTCAAGGTGACTGATGAGTCGCGATGACAAGATGGACTCAACCATTTTGGAGATGGTCGGCACTATAGTTATTGGCCGGTAATTGTTCACGTCACACTGGTCACCCTTTCCCTTGAATACAGGACACACTCGAGCGCTTTTTAGTACGTCTGGATACATTCCAACTTCAAATATTTGATTTACTAATATTACAAGAACGTGCGCGATAACCGGCCAAATAATTAAAAAATTATCAAGTGAAATGTCGTAAACATCCACTACCGTTCGCGCCTTATACATTTTTTTGATCTCCCTGTGAAGGCAATCGTATGTAATTGCGGGCAGATTTAATGCAGGGACTTCCGAACCACATAGATGCTTTTGTAGGTATTTGGAGGATGTTGACTTGTCGCTCTGCAATACATATTTTGACGCGACATTTATAAAATGCGAATTCAAAATGTTAGGCACTTCATGGTCAGGTATCACTTCATTTGTTGCTTGATTTGTGAGTCGGATGGTATGCGACTTCGATTTAGTACCTATTTCCTCATTTACAATCCTCCAAATCTCCCTAGACGGGTTTCTACTATCAGCCAACCTGTTTTCAATGTGCGACCGACGAGCTCGCAGTGTTTCGGACTTTATTAAATTTTGGTAATGAGCGATGCAATCACTCAGTATGCGTTCATCTGGGTATTGTCGTCTCATTTCGTGGAGGTCGTCATGTTTTCGAACATACTCTGATAGTCTCTCGGTTACCCGCGGAACTGGTTTTTTATTATTTAACTTAATTTTTTTAATAGGATAATGTATATTAATGTAAGATGTCAATATATTAAAAAAAAATGTAAATTTATTGTTTATGTCCAAATCATCATTATAAATAAAATTAAAATTGTAATTGCTAATTTCAAAATAAAATGAATTAATGTATTCATTGTGGAATAATCGACGCTCAACAAAATCATTTTTAGTATTATTGCGCTTATAATTTGTGCGTTCTATCGTGAAATTATATCGCTGTGCTCCATGGTCACTAATGGCGGTATCGACAGCTGATACTGAGATGCAGTCACTAACATAGTTGGCTATGCCGCAGTCAAGAGAAGTGGCAGATTCAGCGGTCACACGGGTGGGGAACGTTACGTCATTACAACACCCGTAACTACTAAGAACATCATCAACTCGCCGTTTATAACTGTCCTCTGACAAGTAATCCACATTATGGTCGCCAACCAAAAGAAACCTTTTATTTTCGTCAACAAGTTTACATAATAATATTTCTAAATTTTCCAAATACACATTAAAATCACCCTTCCCAGTTCTATATAACCCAATAATAATCAATTTACAATCAATAACTTCGATGGCTGCAAATTCGCAGTGATATTGAATCGATAGGGCTTGAAGGTCATTGCGCTGCCTATATTGTATACCCTCGCGTACGTATAGCGCGACACTGCCGTGAGCGATGCGCGTGCGACAGTAGCAATCCGCGAGCGCATAGCCACTTAACCTCACTCGGTTCAATTCAGCTTTGCGGCACCAAATTTCACTTAATACTAAAATATCCGGGTTTTCTACATTTGTCAATGAATCTAACAATGATGTTTTGCCACAGATCGATCGTACATTTTGATGGACCACTACGAAATTTGTGTTCTTTTTAATATCGTCGTGGCGCATGCAACTACGGGGGACTGCTACTAATTTGCTAACTATTTTTGCTTCATCGAGCCGCGCGGTGGTGGCAAGTTTTTTGGGTGGACAATATTAAAAATACGCACCGACACTCCGTCTGGCCAGTATTGAGGGTCTATGACGATCTTCTGTTTATCGGCCGGCACATCAAGGCGAAACGAAGAGTACTTTCCACGAGTTACTTTGAGTTTCTCGCACTCTTTGATGTTCATCTTGTTTTGGACATGATGGATGACATCCTCAGTGGTGGTGTCCTCACTCAAGTTAAAAACATGGAGGCTCGTGGAGGAGAAGCTGCTCGCAGGCGACCCGAAGACAAAGGCAATGATGGAGCAGACGAACCAGATGAGGGAGACGAATGACCCAGCTCTGTATTTACCGATGGTGCTGATGGTGTTGTGGTGTAAGCCTCTGGTACGAACTGTTGCCCCTGAATGGACCTCGATTTGGCCTTGTTCTGACGAATCCGGCGCAGTTTTGGCTTAGAAATAGCAGGAATCGTATGGGCTTCAGGTGCCGGTGCAGTTGATGATGTAGGTGGCATGACACTGTTTACTGCATCTGCTTTCTGGTCATCGCCTACGAAGATTAGGCCTTGAGGGCCCGACTCGTTAAGGGAATTGTTTTGTGGTACATTCAGTGTATTAAAGTGATGGTGACCAGTGCTGGTTAGGATATTCAGGATGTTTTGGATACTCACCCTTTGACAAGTAAGTAGTTTTTGCTGCTCCTGTATGATCCCTTGGCAGTGTTGGATGCCACATTTAACTGCAGAAACTTCTGCCTTTAGGTCTAGAATAATTTCTACCAACTTATCGTTGCAAGCCTGTTCTTCCGTTGGTTTTTTCCTTGAAGGGGCCATTTTCCACTAGTATAAATAGTTCTCACTGACTCCAATATGTTTCTTATTAATTATTTCAATGCAATAATAAGTGTTAATTTGTTTTCTTTAAATATAATAATAAAATTAAGAAAGAGCTGTTTAATTTTAAACTGTCAGGCACGGTGGCGCCATCTCTGGATGGGGATCTCATGGGTGGGGATCGAACCCACGACCCCCTGAACGAAGATAACATGTCAAGATAATCTACATTCTCTAAGATACTAGTCATATTATCAGCTCTGATATCTAACTAATTATATTTTTTGTCTTAGAGCCATTTGCTAAGTGCCTTTTTGTACTGTAAATATGGTAGACCCTTCATGTGACTTGGTATGGCATTGTAATTCTTATACACATTGCGCAGCATTGTCTCTTACACATTTGTCTGCAACAAAGTATCGATAACTGCGATGAAAAATAATCTCCAGTATAATTGTGAATTCATGAGAGGAGCCAAATTCATTAATGTTAAATGCAAGTAGCTTTTATTTTATGTACCCCACTTAATAACCTGATAACCTTTCAATTGAGTCTTAACTTGCCCCGCATAAAAAAAGCTCTAAATGAATTTCGTTTAAGAAAGGTTTAGACAAAAATAAATAAGAATTCATCTTTAGTTATTGTGTTTTTTATCTTTTCTAGAGTCTTTTCTTTAAATTGATTCAAAAAATTATAAGGAATCAATTTAAGGAAAATTTATGGCTCTAGACATCCTAACCCTTTAACTTTTTGAAAACTTAAATGCCTTGAAGGGTGAAATGCAGAATAAGTGTACACAGTCATGACTTAAATTGTCCCATAAGTTTTATACAAAATATCGTCTTTAATCTTTACTTCATAAAAATGATTTCTACATTAATCAGTAGTGTATTTATTTCTCAAAATTTAATTTTTTTATTTCTTTGATGCAGGCTATTTTGACTTATAAAAAAAAATATTAAAAATTTTGTGCAAATTGACTTTAACAAAATATAGTGTCTCCTTAAGTACCTAGGCACTTTTAACAGGGCAGGAAAATAATGTTGATTTTAACTTGTCATGTTAGTTATTATGTCAAGAGGGGGGGACAAAAACTTGTGTCCAAAATGACATTTTATGAATAAACGTTTTTCAGGTATGGCACCGATGACAAATGCAGAGAGGCAGAAAAAATACAGGCAAAAACTAAAAGAAAATAATCCAGAAAAATATCATGAAAAAAGAATAGCCCATTTAGAAAAAGCAAAAGAGAATAAAAGATAGATTTCAGAATTTACTGATAATGAAAAAGAACAGAGAAGAAGGAAATGGAGGCAATATTCTGCTAAATACTATGAAAAACAAAAAAATAACAACAATGATGAAGACAAAACTAATAAAGAAGAAGATTTAAAAATTAAAAAGAAGGAAAAGAAGCGCAGGCAATATACACGGAAATTAAAAAGAGAAATATCAGATTTAACAAATAGGCTACAAATTCAAATAAAGAAAAACAGAAGCCTACAGAAACAAATATTGAGGCTGAAGAAAAAAACAGAAACCATACAGCCAGATGATTCTTGCTGTTTACTCACCAATAGTTGCAAACACAAACAGGAGATTGTTGTTCCCCAATCAATTACAGAAGAAGAATTGACACCTATGAAGAAAACTGAAGAATTTATGCAAAGTTTGAGCTCTGTTAATAAAGATGACAAGGAAAGACTTAAAGAAAAGATTTTAGAGTTAAATGTTTTGTCAAATTCTTTAAATTCAAGCTATAAAACGGCAACAAAAAATGAAAAAGTAATTTTCAAGAAAATTGTGAATAACCCAATAACCCACAAATATAAAGTGGTAACAAAACTCACAAAAAAAACTCTAGGACTCAAAGGAAGAATCAGAAAAAGTCAACAGATTACTCAAAAAAGGCGAGAAGCGCGAATACAAGAAATTCATAAATTTTACGATCGAAACGACGTTACCAGATGTACAGCTGGCAAAAAGGAAACAAAAACAAAAAATAAATGCAAGGCGCAGAGAAAATACTTGACAGATACAAGAAAAAACCTTTATAAAAAATATAAAGAAGAAGGAGGAAAAGCTTCTTATACGAGTTTGCTTCGACATCGTCCGTTTTATGTATTGCATCCAAAGTTGGCAAACTGCGAATCTTGTGCATGTGTCAAACATGAAAATTTTAGTTTCATAGTCTCCAAGTTGCATAAAATTGGTGTCCTTAAAACTGCATATACAGGGTTACAGGAAAAATCGTGCTAGATCCGTTAAGGGCGTGGAGTACCCATCATTTGTGACTTATTTCACTATGAAACACCCTACCCTAAACTTAACCCATTTCGAGATATTCGACTTTTAATTTTTTTATTGAAAATTGCCGATTTTTAGGCTTCTAAATTAAATTTTGTTTATTTTGTGGGTCTTATTATTATTATTATTGCATGTTTACATGTGTGTAATAAGATGTTATAGGACGTCAATTATTAAAATAGTGCATAAGTTAATTGAACAGGCCGTAGTAGACAAGTTAAGGTTAAGAAATGAAAACAAATATTAGAAAGTTCATTTTTCTCTAAGGGATATTACAAAAAAATTGTATGGCAGTTGTTCGGCAGATGTGTTTAAAAATATCTACGTTTCATCAGCTATCCAACGATGTATAACAATCTAGGGTTTTTATTACATTTCGTGGAAAAAAAGTAGTTGGGACGCTCCAGGTAGCAGTTCTAACAGTCCCGCGCCTATTGTCCTTCAAGTTTTTGTTTGTGCTCGCCTTTTGTTCCGTTAGTTTTAACTATTCTAAAAATAAATTATTTTCTTCTTTCTTATTTTCAATGCTATCTTTTATTTTCGTAAGTGTAGTTAACGCTTCACTTGGCGCCCGAACAAAAGTAAGTACCTTACATTTATTTATACATTAAAAGCCTTTTTTTTCGTCCTTGTGTGTGGTGCTCGTTAGTCGAGCAGTTATCTTTTTGTTATCCTTGTCGGCAGGTTGCGCTTGAACTCAAGAATCGGAAATCTCCTCTGCTGTGTGATAAAAATATAAATATGTTGTTGTATTTAAATAATGATTTATTTCAATTTAAATGAGTTTAATTTACGCCTATTATAATTTTCCTTTCCATTTTACATAATTTATCTCCTGTTGTTACTTCCTAATCAGCAGTAGGATTAGTAAAGGTATGTTTAGTTATCGTGCTACAGTTAAGGTATTTTGGAAGGTTTGTCTGCTTATTCGCAGGTACTGTTTCTCTTATTTTGTTGTTATAATTCTTTGGTATTCTGTATTCTACCGCTTTAGGTCTCGTGTCCACTCCAGTAACACCACATTTTTTACATTAGACCGCTTTATTATTATTATTATTATTTCTTTTATTCATTAAGTCTTAGTGTTTCGTCTTATTTTTGAAATTTCTTTGACATGGCTAATCTAAGTTACGTTGTCGGTCAACGTCCTCACAGTCCTTCTATGGAAGAAACCCCCCAAATTATTTCTAGACCCCCACCTATACCTCCTAGGTCGCCCCGTGTTCCTATCTCTACTGATTCTGAGCACTGTTCTTGCCATTTTAATCAGAAACCTGTCTCTTTATCTAAGTGGAACATTCGTTTGTCTGGAAAAGGATGTGTAAGAGAATTTTTCATTTGTGTGGAGGAACGCAAAGTTGCTGATAATATCTCTGACATATATCTCATTAGTAGATTTCATGAACTACTTTCCGATTCTGCTCTAAAGTATTTTAGGTCTATAAGGCAACCTGATCTCTCTTATAAGCTTTTAAAACAATCCTTCATAAACATATTTAGTATTATAAATTTTGAATTTGTTACTGAACAAGAAATAAGGAACTTAAAGCAAAAGGAAGGCCAATCTATCAGGGAATTTATTATTCATATTATTGATTTTAATAATAAACTTTCAACCCCCATTTCAGAGCCTAATTTGCTTCAAATTGTGATGCATAATTTGCATCAGAAATACTTCCCTTGCCTGTCAATACCTACATAAATTTGCCAATCTAGGTTCTTTAGTAGATATGGCAGTTCATTTCGAGAGTTACTTGCCGTCTGCCCCTTCCAAATTAGTTTCATTGGTGACCCAGCCTCCAGCCTCCTCCGTTGCAGAGGAGTGTCTAAAATGCCAACAATTTGGTCACGCGTATCGTGAATGTCCGAACGTTCCAGGTCGCATTTGCTTTAAGTGTCGCAGACCGGGTTTTATTACGAGAGATTTGTCCACAATGTAATCCAAAAAATGTGTAGACCACCGGCGACCCGCCCCGCTCCGTACAGTGTCCCCGGTGATAACGACTGATATTTTAGATAATCGCCCGTTTGTTGAGATCCAAATATTAGGTTTTTCAGTTAAGGCTCTTTTGGATTCTGGAGCACAGATGTCACTCACTAATGAGAATTTGACTCGTCAACTTAAGGCTTCTTTTGTAACAGACAATTCAGTACCCAATGTCCTTTCTGCAAATAATTCACCTCTTGATATTTTAGGATCTATATATCTTCCGGTCTCCTTTAATAATTATACTTTTTCGCATAAGTTTTTAGTAGCACGTAGTATGTCTTCTTCCGTTATCTTAGGAATTGAGTTTTGGAATAAATTTGGCCTGACTTCAATGTTATAGTGCTATTTGGCAAATTCCCCTAGCTGACAAGGAAAGCTGCAAAAGAACTGCTTTTATTGTTCCTCAGCGTGGTTTGTTTGAATTCGTCAGAATGCCCTTTGGTCTCACTAACGCCGCGTCTGAGATGCAACGTCTAACGGGCACTATAGTTAACTATGAGTTTACAGCTACTAGCGACGATTGTGTCTTCGGATATGTGGACGATTTAATTCTGGTTTCAAAAGATTTCGATGGCCATTTGGCTCTCCTCCGGAGGGTCAGAGACCGTCTCGCGGCAGCAGGCCTTTCCATTAATATAAAAAAGTGCGAGTTTTGCAAGGGCGAATTAAAGTACCTGGGCTATATTGTCAATGAAAATGGTCTCCAAACTGATCCTGGTAAGCTGGACACTATTAGGGACTATCCTATACCTTCTTCAGCAAAAGCCCTCCGTGGTTTTATCGGATTGTGTTCCTATTATAGACGTTTTGTTAATATTTTTTCTTCTATCATAGCTCCTCTCACTTCTCTTATTGGAAAGAAAAAGGGAAACGACCAAATTATTTGGAATGATGATGCAGAGAGTGCATTTAAAAAGCTCAAAGATGCTTTAATGAATACACCAGTTATGTCTTGTCCGGATTTTTCAAAACCGTTTATTCTTCAAAGTGATGCTTCTTCTGTCGGTCTTGGATCAGTTCTTTCACAGGATATTGATGGCTCTGAACATCCTATTGCTTATCACTCTAGTTTATTTTCCCATGCTGAACGCAACTATAGCACTACTGAACGTGAATTATAAGCTGTTTTAGAATCTATTATTAGATGGTATGAAGTTTACTGTCATAACAGATCATATAGCTTTAAAATGGCTATTAAAATTAGACAATCCATCTGGTCGCCTAGCTCGATGGGCTACTGTCATATCTCAGTATACATTTGATATCGTTCACCGCAAAGGCTCCCAACATGTCGTTCCTGATGCGCTTTCTAGAATACATGTCGCTCCTGTTACTTTCGATCAGGGTCCCGAGTACACTAGTGATCGTTGGTTTAAGAAGATTTATTTGGGTGCTCGTGATTCTCCACAAATGTTTCCAGCTTTTATCATTCAGGCCGGAGTATTATTGAGGCGATTGCCTATGGATAACCCTTTGTCATCTGATCCTTGGCGTGTGGTTCTTCCAAGTGAGAAGGTAAGCGATGCAATTTGGGAAGCGCATGATAATTTTCCTTCTATACACCCCGGTGTCACTAAAACGTACCTAAAAATCAAGGAGCGTTTTTACTGGCCAAACATGTTTCGTGACGTTTCTGAAACTTTACGTCAGTTCGAAGTTTGTAAGGCTTATAAAATTTCTAACACCCAACCCCGTGGTCAAATGTGTTATCCAAAAGACGTTTCACGACCACTTCAATCGATTTCCATAGATCTTATTGGACCTTTACCCTTGGCTTATTACAATTTTAGATATGTTTTATCGATGGTTGATGTATTTTCTAAGTATGTTTGGCTCGTACCGCTAAAAAAGGTTGATGCTCAATCCGTTTCGAGAGCACTTGAGAATGAAATTTTCCCTTCTTTCGGTGTTCCTCGTACTATCGTCTGTGATAACGCTTCCGTTTTCCGCAGTAATGAATTTTCTCGCTTTTTGACTTCCTATGGTATCGATCCACCAGTTTATACACCTTATTATACTCCCCAGGCAAACACAGTTGAGGGGTATAATCAGACTGTGGTCACTTGTTTAAGTATCACAGTCGGAAATAACCATAGAAACTGGGCTAAATTATTAACGAAAGTTAAACTTTATATCCTACATAAACTTAGCCTCCGGGTATACTCCAAATTTCCTCACATTCGGCAGGGAGATAACGGTAGATCATCGAACTTTAGATGCTCGGACTCGAAACGTTAATTTAGCTGAGAGTCGGACTCAACACGCCTCGAATCTATCCTCTCTTGCTGATGTTTATGCAAAGGTTGCCGATAACCTAGCGGTTTCCTTCCTTCGTAACTCGCGAATGTATAATAGGAATAGGAGTGATATAACACTCAACATTGGCGACACTGTATGGAGGCGTAATTTTTCTAGATCATCCGGAGCGGATGGTAAGAGGGTGCTGCAGCATAACGCTGCATAGCAAAACTTTTTCGTTTTACTCATATTATGATTGCTGGCCAATGTCGTCGAACACGACATATCTATTTGACTTTTGAATTTGAAGGATTATTTTATCAAGAATTTTTGGTTTTGGGTTGTAAAGAAAGAAAGCCGGAGATAGTTTACAAAGCAAGGATCCTTTATAACAGCAACTGTCTCGATATAAACCTTATATAATAAAACAATTTCAAGACCCATGGTGATTGTGTACAAGTATAGTACCTAATGTAGTAATCGTTCGTTGTTAAGGATGGCCACAACGCTGGGCACAAGGCCAGTGGCTGGAGAGGCACACATCGAGTTCCCAGAGGAAGAAGCCGACATAGTGGGCGGTTACAGACGAAATGTGACTTGGCTCGGAATAGGAGGCGACGCGCGTAGCAATGATGGTACTCTGGTACTCACTTCATTAGCCACACATATCAAGAGGGTGGCCGAAGACCCGCTTAACAAGGATGGAAGGGTGCAATCGGCATACCCAACCTACGAATGGCGGTACCTCGCGGGCTCACCACTGCCTGGAGCAGCGTACTAGAGGATGGTGCGGCACTGACGGCCGGTGACATACGGCCTTTACTGACGAAGTTACGCCTCTATGACCATCTACGGAACGTAAGCTGCGGCTTCCCAAGTGGCACGGAGTGGGGGATACCAATCAGGGCACCAGTACCGCGGATCTGCAGGATCATAGACGGAGCGTGGGATGCAGCGTGGCAGGTAGGCGCAGTAAGTAGCAGGTACCTAGATGAGGTACTACACGGGGGACAGCGAGCCATCTTAACGGAGGATGGGGAAAACTGGAGCTTGGGTGATCCCACAGTGGGGGTTGTGGTGCTAGACCACACGAAAATGGCAGTACTGTCCTGTGGGCATTACAATTACTGATGGCGGCACCGTTCCCCATGGTTGAAGTGAACGAGTTTTTCACGTTAACGGGCGGAAATGGAGCTGACCACCTCCAATTTGTGGCGATGCGTAGAAATGAGTGTGCTGTAACTATGGAAAATTGCGTAAGACGTTTCCTGCTTGTCTACAATCAGCCACGCCCAACTGTGAGTATATGTAGTGTCGAGGTGCCGATGGCACAGCTGGGGCAGAACCGCGAAGTGCAACAGATGCCCACCGTGCAAGCTGGTGAAATATTCTCGCACGCCCTAAATATAGTCTTGACAAGCCTCACACCGCTTAAACAGGTTATACGACCCTGGTTACAAATGCGGTGCTCTTCGACTGACATTAATTGGACGGCTATCGACGGAGTAGTGGCGTAATTGGACGGCTATCGACGAAGTAGTGGCGTGGGCCACGATGAGGTTTGTACCTCAACCCGAAGTGTTGGTGGGTGAGGCGGGGGGAAGGGAAACGCATTGGCTACCCCAAGGCTACATCATGAGGGACTACGGGACAGGGGGCCTACCGAGAGCCTTCAACGCAGAAGGGGAAGAACTAACGTTTTACCATGACTTCACTACAACCTATACTGATAACATCTTCACGGAACGCGCGACAGCCGATTTGGCAACGGCGCTGACACTGGGGACCTGGACGAATGGGATAGAGCTCATCACAGGATTAGGTATCGGATTGTTCGAGCATAAAGACCGAACACCTATGGCAGGGGGGGAGGGTACCGCTCTAGCTCTCGATGACATCGAAAGAGTGATGTACAAACGGCGCGCCTTTAAGGAGTGGAAACGCTCTGCTGGCCTGGGAGACCAGATAGCGGTGCCTTTGTCAATGGGACAGCTTGGGGCTTTCTGGGACACCCTTATCCGTGGTAAAGGTGAGGAGGCAGACTGTGCAGCCTCGTTAGCACACTACTTGGTTGGGGAGGGGAACCCGGAAAACTACTCGTGGCGTGCAAACGACGAAGTCGGGGAGCAGATGATGGCCACGACCACGGGAGTGCGTACGCCTCTAGCTCTCAACATGTCCACAGCGACCGAACACGGGAAATAGGAACGAGTGCCAGGGGAGGAGCTTGAAATGTTGACAGCACTAGGAGGTCAATGGCAGGAGAATAGGTACGGGCACAAAGGTACAAAACCCGTCGATATGCCCTCGCTGGAGCGCGCGCTAAATCGCATGAACCTACTACACGTCGGACAAGATGACTTGCGTATGTGCAGCAAGCCAACTAATGCTGAGGTATGTACCTATGGCACCTATGGCATAGGCATGTGCCCTATGCCTTCAGAATAGATTCCGCCGTTATGACGGTTTTGGGCGTAATGGCGGGGTGGACGGGCAGTTTCCGCCAAATCCAGAACGTGGAGCGGCAAGCTCCACCATTCGGGTGGGGGCTAAGGGTAACTGTAAGGGACTTTGAGGCTGAGGAATATAAAAGCGTTTCTACTTCAGTGGCATTCATCAGCGCACTTGAGAACGCGGCCCTACTGCAGGGGAAAGCCTGGCACGGACCACTACGTACAGTAACGACTGGAGGCACATCCAGTGATTACCTGTATAGCTCCCTATCCCTAGGGGCCCTGCCCGTTCGGCCCGGTCGTCAGGCTAAGCCGGCCGACAAAGAAGACATACACCTAGGGCACTCCTATCCCTGCGCTTCCGCAACCCTATAATACCCATACCGATTGCACCAGCTGAAAGACTGTACTCCCGACTGGCCTTTTGACTTGATTTCGTCAGCGCATCCGTTTGCTGATTCTATGCACACATAAAGGTCTTCATGCATGAGGAGCATTTTCATCAGAAATTTCCACTGATTCTGTCTCAACAGACCCACTCTCTCAAGAGTTTATGACTAATGATCAATCTGATGGCACAGGCCGATTTCCTGTAAAACGGCGTAGACAAACAATATTTGAACTGCAACCAGAGGACATGCACAATTCTACTGTTGGCTCTGATGAGTCTGAGATTATTGGGAGAACACATGATTTGTCGGACAGTACTTACATTCCAGGGGAATCCAGCTTGGAGGATGAAGACTCTACCATCTCATCCTTTGAGGATGCTGAAAGCGCTAGTTTGGAGTTTGCTGGGCTAGCAGGGATCATGAATAACGAGAATGTTCCAAGCACAGTGTCAGAGGCGTTGAATGGTGACGAGGCCAACCATCCATTGGGAAGCCATCGGAGATGAGTATCGCTCTTTTGTCACTAATGAATGCTGGACATTGGTAGACTTACCAGAGGGATTAAAACCGATAAAATGTAAATGGGTTTTTCGTAAAAAGAGAGGGCTGAATGGTGAATTGCTCAGATACAAGGCACGCCTGTTTGTAAAAGGTTATACTCAAAAACCAGGGATAGATTATCATGAAACATTTGCGCCTGTAGTCAGATATTCAACCATCAGAATAATGTTAGCCCTGGCAGCTCATTATGACCTGACTATAGAGCACCTAGATGTGAAAACTGCATTCTTGAATGGTAATTTGTCAGAAACTGTTTACATGGAACAACCAGAGGGATTTATTTCACAAGAACATAAACATAAAGTTTATAGGCTTAACAAAGCAATTTATGGCCTAAAACAGGCGGCAAAAGCGTGGTATGAAAAAATTAATGAATTTTTAACCAATAAATTGCAATTTAAGAGACTATCTTCAGAGCCATGTGTTTATGTTCATAATCTTGATGATGAAATTATGTTTATTGCCTTGTATGTCGATGACATATTACTATTTACTTCAAAAACTTCTCAGAAAAAGGATGTTGTAAAGAAAAATCTCATGAATGAGTTTGAAGTTAAAGATTTGGGTGAAACCAACCACATTTTGGGAATGAGAATTACTAGAACGGATGACGACAAGATAACAATAGACCAGACAAGATATATCAAACAAATGTTAGAAAAATTCGAAATGACAGAATGTAAACCTGTGAAAACTCCAATGGAAGTGGGGCTAAAATTACAAAAGGAGGAAAATCCACAGTGTAATCATGATTACAGAAGTCTCATAGGATATTTAATGTACTTGGCTGTATGTTCCAGACCAGACATAGCACACAGTGTAAGCTATTTGAGCCAGTTTAATAACTACTATGGGGAAAGTCATTGGAAAGCAGCTAAGAGAATTCTTCGGTACCTAATGCCCTTATTCCAATGTACCTTACATTGAATTACCGTCTTGTTTTTGAAAAAAAGTAACCTTGAAATAACAGGATTTACAGATGCAGATTGGGGTGGAGATCAGCTGGATCGCAGATCATATACTGGGTATGTGTTTAGTATTGGTAACTCGTTAATTTCATGGGAGAGTCGTAAGCAGCGCACAGTATCTCTCTCTAGTACAGAGGCTGAATACATGGCAATTTCCGACTCCCGTAAAGAGGCATTGTTTTTACAAACATTCATACATGAATGTACTGGTGTGTTATGTAATATAAGATTGTTTAATGACAATCAATCTTGTCAGAAAATTTGTAATAATTCTGTATCTCATTCTAGAACCAAGCACATAGACGTACGTCATCATTTTGTCAAAGATTTAATCACAAGGAAAATTGTAAAGTTGTGTTATGTTCCTACTATAATATGTTAGCTGATGTATTAACAAAATCATTAACAAAGGAAAAACATTCAAGGTTTATATCTGAAATGTTGGAAACCGCCTTGTGAACTTGTTCATTGTTATTTTAAGTCTCATCATTTAAAATTTGAAGTGTAAACATGTTATTTCTTTTTTAAAATCTAGTATTAAGATTTTTTTTTGAGGCCTAGTATTATTTTATGTTTCGTTTAAGGCCTAGTGTTGGATTTCTAAACGAAACAATGTAAGTGTGAAATAACAACACTATGATTTATAGGTTGTCTCGCTCTCTCTGGCAATATGGCCGACTCGATGTAGACGTGTATCGTGAACAATAAACTAAATTGCTATTTATTTCAAGTTCTCTTTAATTTACCCAATAATCCATCACCCATGAGCAGCCAAAGGGTGATCTGACTCCATTTAGTTCCCGTTTTGGTAAGTTCACTGTGTTATTTCGATTCGTGTTTCATAATTTTTATTCTTGTCTTCTCTTTTCTTTGTGCGGGTTCCAATGGCCAAATTGTTTCAATAGGTTTTTAATATTTTAAATTTTAGCTCTGTGCCAGTAAGTATAATATATTTCTATTGTTCATTTAATGTAGTTTTTATGTAAGTTTATCATATTCGTAAAAAGTATTTAACGTGTGTGTTGTGACTGATTATTTGGTACATTTGACGATTGGGGTACGAGATTAATAGTAGGGTAGACTGAGTACGGTTGAAACAACACGAATATCTCGCAAACCGTTGGCGGGGCGGGGAGGGGTCCAAGGGGAGAACGAAGCGGACGACAGGACCGAACCTCAGCGTTGCGTCGCTCTCCGCGCGCTTTAGCTGTTTTTAAAAGACCCTATTGTATTTTGTGAACCAAAAGTAAGTATTTTTGCTTGGAGAGTTTTCCAATTTTTGTGGTTTCTATTTAAGCGTCCAGTATTGAGTGTGTGTTTTTGTTTGAAATGAAGCTCGTGGAATATGGCACCGTAACTAGTTTTTATGTATCATTGTTGTCACAATTACTATAACTGCTTTTTACCTTAAGTAGGAGTTGGGGACGGTTGAACCATTTTTTTTGGGTACGGTTGAAACATTACTTTTTTGTCTTTTAGCATTTTATGTTGCTAATAAAGACAAAAAAGTTATCTTCTAAAGATAGAAAAACTGGAAGAAGGGGAACTCAGCCGGTTTTTTTTTTTTCTTGTTCTCTAGATGCCGAGAGTACGCGTAAGAAAGACTTCTAGAGCAGAAATAGACTTGTCAAAGTACAAAGACGCTTATGAGGAGGTGAAAGCAGGTAAGTCATTACGAAAAGCGGCAGAGAAGCACGGAGTAAACCATTGCTCGCTCCTAAGATATATTCGAAAGCGAGATGCCTCTGGCGAACAAGAAACTCAAGTCATGGGTTAAAAAGCAGATATATATTTTGGCCTACCTAAGAGGGAGGTAAGAAAATTGGCCTATGAACTTACAGTTAAATATAATTTATCACGGCCTCAGACTTGGGATGACAACGAGCTGGCAGGTGAAGAATGGTTTCGGATGTTTATGAGAAGAAACCCCGAGCTTTCTGTGCGCGCAGCGCAAGCTACAAGCCTCTCTAGGGCGACTAGTTTTAACAAAGCCAATGTTGATTCTTTCTATGACAATTTGGCCATTGTCATGGACCGTCATAAGTTTGAGCCTCAAGACATTTATAACGCTGACGAAACAGGCATAACTACTGTTCAAAAGCTCGACAGAGTGGTGGCTAGGCGTGGTGCTCATCAAGTAGGTTCAGTTACTTCAGCGGAAAGGGGTACATTAGTCACAGTTGCCTTTGCGGCGAATGCCATTGGAAATAGAATTCCGCCATTCTTTGTCTTCCCGAGAGTGCGTTACCAAGATCATTTTATTAGAGATGGACCCATAGGTTCCGCTGGAGCTGCCAATCCCTCTGGTTGGATGCAAGATGAAACATTTATGCATTTCCTGGAACACTTCAAAAAACATACTAATGTATCTCCGTCACATAAGGTGTTACTTCTGCTCGATAATCACTCTTCACACGTTCACATTAACGCACTAGACTTTTGCAAGAACAATGGCATTGTCTTACTATCTTTCCCACCCCACTGCTCTCACAGACTCCAGCCGCTTGATCGATCTGCCATATGCAGATCGATTAAGCGGCCCTTTAAAGAAACCTGTAAATTCAGCCAGCGATGCATGGATGCGAAGCCATCCAGGACGGACAATGTCCATTTATGATATTCCAGGGATTGTAGCGTCTGCTATGCTGTTGCCCTTACCCCCTCAAATCTTCAAGCCGGCTTTCGAAAAACAGGAACTTACCCGTATAAAAGGAATCTGTTTACTGAGCTCGATTTTGCTCCCGCATTTGTTACGGATAGACCAAATCCCGAAAATACAGCAGAGGCAGCAATTGTTCCCGTACCAATTACTAACCCACCTGAAGACGAAACGCCGCCACTCTCACCTTCTATCTTAAATCATGAACCAGCGGCAGAAATGGTCGTTCAACTTGTTGAACTTGGTACTGGTGAACTATTGATAGCCCCTTGGGGCTATCAATAGTTCACCAGTACCAAGAACTGAACAGGAAAACATAATTGAACGTCCGGAAACGGTTACCACACCACTCAAACATCAGAGCAGCATGAATATCCAGGAAACTTCTCCAAAACCTAGTACAAGTGCTCAAACAATTACTTCTAATTGCACCATCGTATTTTCTCCGGAAATAATACGACCATTACCTAAAGCTCCTCCGAGGAAAAATAATAATAGAGGGCAAAAAACCAGAAAGTCTACAATTTATACTGATACACCAGAGAAACAAGAGATAAGAAAGGAGCAAGAAGCAAGATTGAAACAAGAGCTAAGCAAGTTAAGAAGCAATTAGGTGGAGGAAAAAAAAGGCAATTAGAAGAAGGAAAAAGTAAAGGAAACATCACTAAAGGAAAAAACAAAAATGTACAAGAGGAAGTATCATCAGAAGAAGAGGAGTGCTTCTGCCTTGTTTGTATGTCGCCATATTCAGAGAGCAGACCCGGAGAACAGAGGATCCAGTGCACCACTTGTAAACTGTGGGCTCATGAAGAATGCATAGAAAGTGGTCTCAGCTATGTTTGCCATAATTGTGACTCCGATTGATTTTTATGTTTGACTAATGCTATCCAAAGAGAGATTTTATTTGGTTTGTTTTAAAATTATTTTTGTTGTTTGCTTTGTTTAAAAAACAAATAGTTGATTTTTGTTTTGTTTTTTGTTAATTTACGGTAATTAATTATGAATGTTAAATAATCTATAGTTACAGATGACTTATTAGTATCCGTAGTTTTTAACCAGTGTGCTGTAAAAACTTTAAAGGCTGATTAAAATATCGTTAGAAATATTTAAATCATAGAAGACTGATTATTATTGTCTAAGACTTACCTAATTTTGCTTGCAGTTAAAATAAATAATTAATAAAACATGTTATAATAATATATTTTGTATTATTTGCATGTGTTTCTACCGACCTCAGTCACTGTTTCAACCGCCCCTGGCATGGGGACGGTTGAAACAAATCGAATTTATTTTTCCATTTGATCTACTATTAAAAATAATACACCTAGAACTATAATCACATTGCCCAATAGTAGCTAGAAACATGCTCTTTTATTTAACATATCTACTTCATTGCACTGATTATTTAAAGCGAAACTATGGACGTTATTAGTGAAATGGTTTCAACCGGACCCAGTCTACCCTACGCACGCGTACGTTTACCCCCGTTGCGTACTTATACGAAAATGAAATAAAAATATCAAAAATTGTTCAATCTTTCAGAATACACCAAAATGCCGAGAAATTACATAAGGAAGGCCCCTCAGCGGACCCTCATCTCAGATGACCAAGTAATGAAGCCGAAAAAACTCATGCAAGAAGGGAAAAGTCAAAGACGTGCTGCTGAAGAAGTTGGCATCAGTGAGGGCGCCTTACGAAAGAGGCCACCATCATATCTACCCACGTGCCAACATCATTAGGTCGTTTTAAACCTATATTCACCAAAGACCAAGAAGCGCAATTTGCAATTCATTGTGAAGATATGGACAATAGGTTCTTTGGTATTACTATTAATGATTTAAGAAGATTGGCATATGAGTTTGCAACAGCCAATAATATAGAACAACGTTTCGATGATTCATGCAAGATGGCTGGTCGAGACTGGGTAGAAAGTTTTCATAAAAGAAATCCTCACCTAAGTTTACGTCAATCAGCGCCCATCAGCTTGGCCAGAGCAATTGGCTTTAATAAAACTCAAGTACAGCGATTTTACGATATGCTCAAAGAAGTCTATGGTACTCATAATTTTAGACCAAACAGAATTTGTAATATGGACGAAACTGGAATGGGTACAGTTCCAAAAAAAACGCCTAAGGTTGTATCTGTCAAAGGCAAAAAAGTGGTCGGTAAAGTTGTGTCTGCTGAACGGGATACTACTATTACTGCCATAATGTGCACGAGTGCTACAGGGCATTATGTACCACCAGCGTTCATATATCCACGTAAAAGTATACGGCCAGAATTACTAGATGGTGGTCCAACACAGAGTATATGTATGGTGTCAGATAGCGGTTATATAAACACAAGCCTCTTTGTCGAATGGTTACATCATTTCAAGGACTTCGTCCATCCATCAAAAGATGATCCCGTATTGCTTATTATGGATAACCACTCCTCGCATATCAGTTTGGAGGGAACTAACTATGCCCGGGAACATCACATCGTAATTTTAACTCTCCCACCACATGGTAGTCACAAACTACAACCACTGGATGTGGCTCTTCATGGCCCTTTGAAAACAAAGTATGCCATTGAATGTGAAAAGTGGATGAATCAGCATCCTGGCAGAGGTATAACTCAATTTCAGGT
Source organism: Udea olivalis (assembly GCA_947369235.1). Taxonomy (NCBI): domain Eukaryota; kingdom Metazoa; phylum Arthropoda; class Insecta; order Lepidoptera; family Crambidae; genus Udea; species Udea olivalis. The sequence goes on from OX376355.1 coordinate 16,473,938, forward strand.
TGCTAGGCTCTTTAACACTGCCTTCAAACATGTTGCCACAATAGGTAATGCCGAGTCTGGCTTCAGAGTGACAGGAATATTTCCCTTTGCAGATGATCTAATTGATGAAACTGAATTTGCCCCGTCTTTAGTAACAGATCAAAATGATCCTGCCACAGCAAATAACAATGTCGTTACTTCAAAAGATCAAGATATGATCATATAAATTTCATCGCCTGTGAGTCCTACTATATTTACTGCCCGTGATGAAAGTATAGATCAAGTGACTTTTCCTGATGCTACTTTAATGATAAGCGAAGTTCAGTCACCTGTAAGTCCAACTATATTAACCATCGGTAATGAAATCGAAGACCAACTGATTGATTCGGACGTTATTTATATAGAAAGTGACATTGAAGACGACGCTGAAGTCAACAAGGAAAACAAATTTGTGACTAAATGTAGACAGAATTCTCAAGAATCTAAATAATTTCCTTCATCACCAGTAGAAGAAAAACTAGTAGATTGTTCAAACGTCAAGGATACTGCCGCAACAATTCGGACTGCAACTGTAGCTCAATTAAGCCCACGTCCAAAAGAGACTGATAAAAAACAAACCAGAATCTGCTTGCGGTCCCAAGGTATACCTTCGTATCCTATCAAGGAAAGCGTACTTGTTTCCAAATGTAAAAAGGCACAGATTAAAGAAAAACAAGTGGATTCTTCAAACATAAATTCCTGTTCCATCAACCTCTCAAATTATAACAATAACTCAGCTAAATTCACTTCCAAAAATGACTGATCAAAAAAAAAAACAAGAATTAGCTTAAAATCTGAAATTATAACTTCTAGGCCCTTACAAAAAGCAGTTGGAAGAAAAACAAAAATTAGAAGAGGAAAAGCGATTGAGAAATAGCAAGAAAGTTCATCAGAAGTTAGCTTTTGAACGCCAACCAGGACCATCGGGAATAAACAAAAAACGCAGCAATCATCAGTCAACACAGAAACTGAAACAGAAAGGAAATGAATAGGTTATTACCAAAAACCTCAGCAATAATAAATCAACAGAGAAACTAAAACAGAAACGAAACGAAAAGGTTATTGACAAAACAAATAAGTTAATATGCTGTCCAGTTTGTTGTGAATGTTAAAGTTAATTTGCAATGACTGGTTTCATGAAAATTGTACTGCCAATACGAATTGAATATTTCGATGCGACTTTTGTAATGAGTAAATCTTACTATGTACCTAATATCTAACCTTAGGTTTAACATTTAATTTGATTTGAAAATTAATAACTAAGGATTATTTGCCAATTATTTTGATCTCAAAGTGTGACTATTGCCAATATAAATAATTTAAGACAAGATTCACATATAATGGATATAATACAAAGAGTTCTTAATTTTTTTAATGTTAATGTTCTTATAATGTTATTCACAAGATTTATTAAATGTTGATTATTGCCAATCTAGTGCAGTCATTGAAGCATTATTGCTCCGAATTTTTTTACTGTGAACCGAATTGCATACAATTTTGGAATTAGGTTCATCTTACCCTTAACTTCAAAAGTGAAAATGATTTGAACTCCGCAACCACCCTGGAGGTGGTTGCCACCCCTTCTCGGGGGTGAATTTTCTTTTGCAAAATAACCTCGGATATCGATAGAAGGCCTTATTTTAAGCAAAAAATCATCTCTAAAGTTTTTCAAAAAATCCAATACTTTTCAAGTTATTGGCAATTGAAAATTCGCAATTTTTTCACGTTTTTCATCGGTTTTTTGCAAATATCTCCAAAAATATACGCTTTATCGAAAATTTTACAAAGAACAAAATTGTAGCAGGTAAAACAATGAACAATTTCGTTTTTTAAAGTATTCTAAGTGCAATATTAAGCTAGATATTAAAGATCAAAGCCGTTTTTTATTTTGTCTGAAATTTAATCGATGTGGTCAATGCCATCTAGCGGCGAGCAGATGCATTTTATGCATTCTAATACAAAAGGGTTTTGTAGTGCTTGAAATAAGCTTTAAAATGAGCACTATTAAAAGTCTTTTGCACGTAAAATAAGTGAGCTGTATTGCAAATAAGGGGAGCATCGAATGTTTTTTCTTTTAAATCAATGGGTTTCATAAGTGCCATTTCCACCAAAATTAAAATTAATCGTATTCCGCCTAGAATTAACTTTATTATGAAGAGTTTGATAGATAGTATCAGTTTGGCTGCTTCAGGACACATATTTTTCAAAAAAGTTACGATAAAAAAAAAAAAAAAATTTTTAAAAACCCACTTTTTTTCATAATATCTCAAAAATGACGACAGATACGTATAAAAGTGTACGGATAAAAAATTTAGGTATTTTTCTGACGAACAATTTGGTTTTTTTGTTTTTTCTGTCAAACAAAAATTGACGGAGATATGATTGTTTAAAAAGCGCGTGGCAGCGCAATCACAGCCTCTCTTAAGCCCTTTAACCCTTCACCGTTTTAGAAAAAGGTTTTTTACTATATATTGCAATAAAGGATGTTGTAGCTCTCTTAATTACCTTTACAATGGTTTTTTATAAATTGTGATAGCATGAAAATTGAAGGAGTTATGGTCCAAAAACTTATCATATTATTTTCTACTTAGTAACTGTTTTTTTTTTTTTTTCAAGGGGTTGAAAATGATTTTAATGTGAGGTAATTATGTTAGAAAATACTTTACAATTTCACCACTTACTATTAGACATGTTTTCTAGCGATAAAATGGCTCAATGTCAATTTTTCCATTAAGGGGTTGTTTACACCCCTTAAAAATAATAGGCGGAGTTCAGATCATTTTCACTTTTGAAGTTAAGGGTAAGATGAGCCTAATTCCAAAATTTCATGCAAATCGGTTCACAGTTAAAAAATTCGGAGGTAAGACCGTATTTTTCGCTTCAATGACTGCACTAATCTTAATTGTATTCTCTTAGAAATCTGAATGCGTACGTTTACCCCGCGTGCGTAACTTTACCCTAAGACTTGCGTAATTTTACCCACACATCGGGTCAAGTTAAGCCTATGTAGGGCTAAAACTAATTAATCTTGATGGAAAATTTTCTTAAATAGTGAAAATTTATTTATTATTCTACAGATTTAAACTCAAACTCAAACTCAAATAACTTTATTCAAATAGACTGTATCAGTACTTTCAAATCGTCAAATTTACAGCAAAATATACTAAATAATAGACATAAATACCATAATAATATGGATATGTAAATAAACAGTATACAGACATAATGCGACTCTACCACCGCGTCGGAGTTGTTTCTTGCTGAGAAGACCCGGCGAGAAACTCAGCAGTTACTCTTTTAAACTTGTTTTGGGTTTACAACAGGCGTTACTAAAGTACAAGCAGTGTGTCATTTTGATACAAATAAACCTAAAAGAATATAAAACAAAGAGAAAAAACCAACCATAAAATAATATAATAACAAGAATTCATTTAAACAATTCAAAAACAAAAATTGTTAGTCAGTACATACAAACTAGGTACCTATTAACTCTTACAATAAAACATCTGTTACAATAGAGCTATTTAATCCCGCATCGAGCAGAGCGCTTATACCCAGGCATTTTTATCTATAAGGTAGTCTTTTGTAGTATAATAGCCCTTTTTTAATAAAGTGTAACACACCCATTGTAAATAGGCATAGTAGTAGCCCCTGCGGCGGGCGACAGCAACATCAAGTCAGTTTACCCCAAGTTCCCAATAGATGGCGTTGCCAGTACTTTGCCTCGGGCAAGCATTGTGTTTTCACTTTCGTATATAGGTTCTCCATACATTTTGTTAAGTTGACTATTTCTGTATAACAGTCGAATAGATAGCTCCATAAAGGCACTTAAATCTTTTGAGTCCTGGTTGGGCGCTATTCTTGATTGCAACTCCAAACCTTTTTTTTTTGTAAAGGCACCGGCCTTGTGGCACGTCAGTGGTTGACGCACATTGCAAGGTCCTCTTTGGTTACTCGAACCAACTGTATCTTACGTACAAATGAATACGTAAATAACCAGCGATTCTTTCACTGACGGTGACGTCACGACGGCGTACTCTTCCTCACCCGGACACCCTTACTACAAAAGCTGTTTTGATGTGATTTTTGAATCTATGTAAAGGTAACTCACAAATGGTTTTTGGAATTTTGTTGTAATAATGTATACCTTGCCCCATAAAGGATCCTAAAACTTTTTGTAACCTAAAGAGTGGAAGTGCAATTTTATCCTTATTCCTAGTATTTCTGCAATGTATGTCACTGTGTTCAGCATAGAGACCAATATTTTTTCTGACCAAAACAATGCAATTGTAAATGTATTGTGACGCTACAGTGAGGATACCAATTTCCTTAAAAATCTCCCTAAGTGAAGCCCGTGCACGAAGCTTATAGATGGATCTGATAGCTCGCTTCTGGAGGATAAAGATGGTTTGTATATCCGCCGCTTGACCCCAAAGTACAATGCCGTAAGACATTACACTATGGAAATAACTAAAATAAACTGAACGAGCAGTATCAACATCTGTTAATAACCTAATTTTTCTCACTGCAAATGCAGCCGAACTAAGTCTGCCTGAGAGAGCTGTTATATGAGGGTTCCATTGCAGTTTTGAATCTAGTGTGATTCCAAGAAAAACAGTTGTATCTACAAGCTTCATAGTATTACCATCAATTTTTAGACTAATGGGGTTATCTTTAACATTAGGCAACTTAAAATTAATACATTTAGTCTTTTTTGCATTAAGCTGTAGATTATTTACTGTGAACCATTGTAAAACATTTGAAAGTGCGTCATTAACATCATCAAAAAGGTTTTTATTTCTGTCAGTTTTAAAAACTAAAGATGTATCTCTGTATATGATGTCTGCAAACAATACAACATCACAAATATATTTTAAGTAAAAAGGTAAATCATTTATATATATCAGAAATAGTAATGGACCTAGAATGGATCCTTGAGGGACCCCCATTTTAACTTGTGATCCTGTAGAGAGTACACTGTTAACATCAACTTTTTGAGTTCTTAAACTAAGGTACGAAATTACCAAATCTAAAGCATTATCCCTAACCCCGTAAAAATCAAGCTTGCGTATAAGTGTATCGCGATCAACGCAATCAAAGGCCTTGGACAAGTCACAGAAGACGCCAAGAGCGTTCTGTGAATTCTCCCAAGCCCTAAAGATGTGTTTTAGAAGTGCAATGCCAGCATCAGTAGTAGCACGGCCTCTCGTGAATCCATATTGTTCACTGTGTAAGAGATTGTTCTCATAAAAATGGCTTAATAGTTGTTCTTGAATGATTTTTTCAAAGATCTTACTTAGAACTGGTAGGATTGAAACAGGCCTAAAGTTACCTGGGTCTTGTTTGTTGCCTGATTTAAAAAGTGGTACAACCCTACTGTGTTTCATTAAGTTTGGAAAAACACCTTCATCAACGCAATCATTGAATATTACGGCTAAATAAGGGGCAATCACGTCAATTATGTGGCTAACAATTTTGACTGATATATTCCAAAGATCAGCGGTATCTTTTGAATTAATTAATCTGAATGCTTTTATTATATCTAGTGACTCAACATGTTTAAATTCCTGGTGTCCTGGTGTAAATCACCTTCTAGTTGGTGAGGAATTTAATGAAGCTGTAGTGATTATAGGTATATTACTGAAATACTTATCAAATGCTTCAGCAACAGATGCTTCTGATTGTAAGATGTTATTGTTAATATTAAGAGTGTATGAGGTATCGCGCTGTTTAGCTTTACCTGTTTCGTGATTTATGACGTCCCAAGTGGTTTTTATTTTGTTAGTGGACTTTGATATTTTATCACGAATGTGCAATGCCTTAGCTGTAGTGCAGGCTTTTCTGAATATTTTGGAGTAGTTCTTGACATACTCAACAAAAAGTGGATCGAAATTGTATTTTTTCATGCCGTACAACTCATACATCTTACGTTTGCTCCTGTGAATTCCAGGCGTGGCCCATTCACAAAACTTAGATTGAACTCTGCAAGTAACTTGTTTGGTGGGAAAACAAGCATCAAATTCATTTTTAACACAATCAAACAGTCTTTTGTAGACTGCATCAGGGTCACCCTGCTTATAAGGAATGGAAGATACTTTATGCTTTAAATTAGTTTTAAAACTATTAATGCGATTACCCGTCTTCGGTCTACATGTTATCTTCCTGTAATTAACGCTATTGTTAGTTAAATCTAAAAATGTTATCTTCTGCCCACAATGATCAGACTATAATTCAGTTACTATTGCCTTTTCAATGGGTACACAGTTGCAAAATACATTATCCAGACAAGTAGATGTTGTGGCTGTTATCCTCGTGGGTTCATGGAATTGATAATCCAGACCAAAGGATTTAAATAGCGACAATAACCTATTGCTTTCAGATGAGTTTACTAGCAAATCTATATTGAAATCACCACACACAATAATGGGTTCAGACTTAGTACTTAACCTACCCAAAGCTTCCTCCATAACTGTCTCAAATCTATCTAAGTTAGTTTTTGGGGGACGGTATACACTTATCACAACAAAGCCCTCTAACTCAACACAAGACAATTCGACAATACGCTCTATGGACAGGCCTACAATGTCAGTGCGATCTTTACATTTCAAACTATTTGCAGTAAAAATTAATGACAAATTACGGACAAAAGACTGATAGTTTTCATCAGTCAGCCAATGTTCAGTAAAACATAAAATATCAATATTTTGGTTTTCCAGCAATAGTTCTATTTCTAAATCTTTGCCCGTCAAGCTTTGAATATTTTGGTGGAATAAATTCAAGTATTTGGGCTTGGCTGTTGTCCTAGGTCCTAGTTTAAATAAGACGCTGAAGGAGCATCACATGAAATAGATAAATTAGTACTAGTACTAATGTCAGAATAGAAAATACTGCCAATAGCGGCATTTTTAATGTTATTTGCTAACAAAGTAGCTAGTTTCTGCTTAGTCCTAATGGGAAGATACATAGTATCTTCAGTTAACCTAAAGTATGGTACAAACAGATTTGTATCAAAAAAGTCAATGTCACTATGACGACATGTCAGATTATACAAAGTTAAATTAAGGTCTTGGATGACCTTGTTCTGACTTGAAGTACTTGAGGTACTTGAGTATGGGAATGCACACAAAATAAATTTACACTTGTTCTTTGATTGAATGCCCATTCGCCGCTCTAGTGCTTGAATGGCCAACTGACCAATTTTACCAAAATTTACTTTTTTATTTCAAATTATAGCAACCCTGATTACACGCTATACAGTATTATTAATTTAGTTTTTTTTTTATGTAACTTACACTAATAACAAAAATAAAATATCCAATCTCCCATATAAAAACTGTTTTGAGTGCTTGTTTAGCCTAACTCCAAATTTTGCTCAAGCGAACGCATCCAAATATCAGTATCCGTTCTTGTTTGGCCAATCTCCATCGACCGACCAATCACGGTCAAGTATTCCGAGTTCACGCAACGCCATTTTGTTTTCTCATTGTTTGTTTCGTTTTGGAGAAAGCAGCATTTCTACGATAAAATTAAGAATTTAATTGTTTTAAACAAATTAAGGTGCTTTAAAATGTCAGTAACAACGAACAAAAAGGATTCTAAACTAAGCGAACTGGATTTCGAAAGGTACGCTGGCATTTCATTGGTATTCTTTTGTTTTAGTGTTTGAAGTTACTTGTGTCATATTATACATGCTGATTGATTTAGGGATGATAGTTAGGTACCTTTTCACACCAAAAATTTATGATGATACTACTCGTGCTACTTTTTCCCAAATGGAGAATTCTGTTTTTTTGCGATGATGCAAGTTCTATTTAAGTACCTATTTTTGTACTGTAACTGTAGGAATAAATAATAAACCTTTTTCTTACACGACTGCCCAAAAAAGTAGTTTAGTAGTAACATAGTAGTTTTGAATTGTATAACTTTATATGTGTGTTATTAAAGGTAAAGTGTATGTAGGTATTAAATCGACTCCACCGACGTTCTTATTTATAAAAACATTGATAAAATACCCACAATTGTAATCACGGTTCACAATTTTTTCGGCTCGTCTTTTATAATATAACGGGCGGCTAGGAGCTTCATTTTTTTTTTGGTAATATATCTTGATATTACATGTAATTCTGTGAAGTTTTATTCTGCGGAAGTTAATACTTTTCGAGAAAAAAATCTTAAAATTTACGATAAAACCGAGATGTGTATATATCTATTTACGCCATTTTGACGTTTCGTTGCATCAGACCAAAGGTTATTTCCGAAACTAAAATTAGAAAACAATGTTGTTATTGCTATCATCTTTCAATTATGCTTTTAACTTTAAATACTGAATGTAATTAGCATTTAAGGGCTTTAATATGGAAAACAACAATAGTTTAGAGGTTTTGTATTTTGGAATTTCTCATGAACAAAACGCAATCCGCCATTTTAAGTTGTCAGTGACTGACCGACCTGTCACATGTCATTCGTTGTTGTTTACTCGCGTCGAGAGCATCGTTTTCACGTTTGAGAGCAACAACTGAATGCCCTATCCTCACGATGGAGCCCCATTCGGGCTAAAATTTAGTTGGTGGACGCATGAATTGGAAGATGAGAAATTTATGGTAGAAAGCTCTTAGTATTAGAAGCATTTCTGCGAAGTTTCAACTTTAGGAAGTTTAAAGTTTTTGAGAAAAAAAAACTTAAATTTCGTTTTTTTTCTATGAAAAGTAGTGATTGTTTGACTTTTTTATTCTATAGCTGTTAGTTGCGTTTTGTTTTACTGTTATTCACAGATTATGACGGCTGTCATTAAAAAAAAAGATAGTTCTTCTTCTTCTTCTTTTGTTAATGGCGTTCTCTGGGTTTTTTTAACCACAATTCCGCCAATGTCACGTGAGTAGCCTTTACACGGTAAGGGGATTATGCATGTAAAAAAGATAGTTACTAAACGCAAATTGCAACGCCATTTTGTTTTGTCAGTGTCAGCTGTCATCGTTCGTTCGTTCGTCTTGCAGTCGAGATCGTGTTTACGTACTAACTACTAAGCAAAGTGTAACCGGGCCTTAACACAGCATAATGGCAGGCAATAACAGTAGGGGGGACGGGGCGTAGCCCCCCGCTCCCCGCCACTAAAAAAGTACCTACTGGAATAGGTATCGTTAGGTTAGGTTAGGTTAGAACTGTGACCCCCCCATGAGCCTTCGCCTTGTCGTGGCGGGGGGGCTTAGTACTATTGGTAGGTGGAACCACCGGGAAGCTAAGAGGGCTCAGGCATGGCAGTGCGGTGGACTTCCAACCCACCCATTGCCTGCCGCCGGGCGTGGTGGTGGTATGGTGCTACCACTGCCCGCCCAAAGGGGCGCCCACGGGCGCAGTGCCTTAGGGCGCGAGGTGGGAGCCGCGGTGCACAACCGTTTGGAGGGGGTCAGTGATCCGCGGCTGGCCCCCCCTGTGCACTGCGGCTCGGCGGGGCCGCACCGCCAGATGTGGCAGCGGATCCACCTTTTAGGTGGATCGTGGTTGCGGACCTAGTAGGGTCCGCGTACGGTGGGAGCCAGCGGGCTTGAGTACGGGGGTGCTTTTGCCCGCAATGCACGGCTTTCACCCCGACGGCGGAAGTACCTGCGTGCTCCAGGTACTTCCGTGGCCTCCCCCCTTCATTGGGGGGTCGGCTGGAGGGGGCCCCAATACGGGGAAACACTGGCGGCGGGGCGTTGCGAAACTTTTTAGGGACCCCGCCTCGCCGCTGAAGTGTTGAAGTCGAGTACCGTGGGGTTTTAGTCGGTAGAAGTCCGACATAACCTCGTCGTTCCCCCGAGCGACGAGGTATCCATGAGGATTTCCCCACGATTAAAAAAAAAAAAAAAGGTTAGAACTGTGACCAAAACGCGGCAGCGGCCGGAGAAGCGCCAGAATCAATGTTTTTTTATAAAAACTAATGTTATTATTTAAAAGTACGTTGAAAAGTCTTAATCTTTAAAAAAAAATATTATTTTATAGTAACCTAACCTCAAAACTTCATTTTCATTTTTCTCAAAAACTATTGAACTACTAAACTTTTCCTTCACAGGGGGGGTTATATTATATTATTTTCTACTAGTTTTCGTCCGTGATTTGGTCCGCGTGGATGTTCGAAAAAACCCTTAGGGAACCTATAACTAAGATAAAAATATATACATATACCATCACGAGTTCACGACTTTATCTCAAACAGGGTAGTCAAGGCAAGTGACTGTTGTGCCGTCATGGTGAACGGAACATTCAGAAGCCCACTTTTCACCAATGGTATTAGAAATAAAAATAGGTAAATTCTGTATTTTAAAAAGCTTGGTGTGGACGTGTTTCGACTGCGATGTCGGGCTGCAAACGCAAGCGGGGTACGTCCACACCAAGCGTACCTACTGCTTCGCAAGGCAGGACATCAAAAACAGAAAACTTTTCATACTGGCTAAAGGTTCGCTAAAGAATTTGTCGATTGTCTCGAAGTCGTGGGCGGAAGCCAGTTACTGATTAAATGGGTTATCTTTTTTGACTACTAGCATCTTTCCGCGAACAATTTGTTTAAACAACCTTTATCTTATTCTGGTCATTTATTATTATTTTCAGTTATTAAAGTAATTTTGTATTTTTTCATACTGAATACCTTTAATGAATAGTGATTAAAACTGCCCTAAATTTAATTTTATTGCTGTTTTAAAAATTAATAACTTTATTTTTATTGCGAAGAATTTGTTCAGTAACAAAAAAACTATTTTCTGATGATAATGAGAATGTAATTATAAATAAATGCATCAAGAGTGAACAAGAAGAAAGGATGTACAACATTATGATGACTTGCAAAGGAAAAGAAAATAAAGTTAAACTGAAAGATAAGATAGCTAGCGAAGAGATTAAACATAATGATATTAGCCTTGAAGAGAAGAAACAAGACACAGTTGGTCTTCTAACACGAAAAAGAAAAAGACAACCTGAAACGTGGAAAAAAAATGTTATGAAAAAAAAAAAGAGAAGCAGGCGAAGAATATATAAATATGAAAGGAGAAACCAAACAAAAAAAGATTATTCGAACTGGATGTGAAGGAACTTGTAACTATAACTGTTCAGAAAAAAATTCAAATGGTTTAAGAGAAGAAATAAAAAATCAATTCTATAGTCTAAGTGATGACCAAAAATAAAATACTACAATGAATACACTGAAAGAAAACAAACAGAAAGAAAAAGAACCCAGAAAGAAATCAGTAGGAGGAAATACAGTTATGTGTATTACTTTTCAATTAATGGGAATACCAAAGAGAGAGTGTGCAAAAAATTCTTTTGTACTACCTTGAACATTTCTGTTAAAAGGATATATCATTTCTATAAGAAAAAATATGCCAGGAATGCGAATATAACGCCTACTCCCCAAAAAGGTAAGTATGTTAAAAAAGAAACTGCAATCGGAAAGATTGAAGAAGTCAAACAACATATTAAGTCATTTCCAGTACAGGAGTCACATTATTGTAGAGCTACTTCAAAGCGTCAATACCTAGAACCCGGTTTAAGTATCACAAAGATGTATTCCCTTTATGCTTCGCTTTATAAGGAACCAGTTAAAGAAAACATATATCGAAAAGTTTTCAATGAAAACTTTAATTTAAGTTTTCATAGACCAAAAAAGATACCTGTGATATGTGTTGTGAATATAAAGCAATTTTAAATCCCGATGAAAGTCAACAACTAAAATATAAAGAACACATGATTCGTAAAGATGAAGGCGATAAAGAAAGAGCAATAGATAGACAGATTGATCCGAAAAACACAAATACAGCTGTCATAACGTTCGATTTAGAAAACATTTTCACTATACCCAAAGCGAACATCTCTTGTTTTTACTACACTAGTAAACTCACAGTATATAATTTAACAGGACACTGTAATGTAGACAATTCTGCTACTAATGCTATATGGGATGAAACAAAAAACGGACGAGCTGGAGATGACATAGCCAGCGCATTGATGAAAATTTTAGTAAGCGTAGTTGAGAATTTGCCAAGCAATATAACTAAAATTGTTCTTTGGTCTGACTCTTGTGTACCACAAAATAAAAACTCGCACATGAGCATGGCTTTGTTAAATTTCCAGCAGTCAGACAAAGCCCATAATATTACAGAAATAGAACAAAAAATTTCTGAGCCCGGCCACGGAAATGTACAGGAAGTAGACTGTGTGCATAGCGTAATAGAACGGAACTTGAGACACAAAGAAATTTATAGCCCCCTTGGATTAATGCGTGAATTATTAAAAATACATTCAAAAATAAATCTTAATTTTCTGGATACGGACTTTCACTCATACCATGAAGAGGCAATCAAACTTGGATTTGGTCAAATACCATACAAAAAAATAAAATCTATAAAATACAAAAAATCGGAATGGAATATAGTAGAGTACAAAACTAGTTTCACATCAATAGCCATAGCAATAAACATACAAAAAAGTAAAATAAACATTTTACATGAAATAGTGCTTAAAAAACCAAAAAACTGTTTAACTGAAAAAAAAATTCAAGATATACGATCAGTTTACAAATATATGCCTCTAGATGACAAAAAATACATGGAAGCATTAATAAAAAAGGTTGAAACCCATAAAGATTCCGAAGATAATATGCCGACCACAAGCAAATATATAAATAATAGAAAACCAAAACAAACAGTTATTAATGTGAAACAAGAAAACAAAGCAAAAAAGCACAAAAAAATATTACTATTAAAGCCAAAAAAGGAAAGAAGTAAAAGTATTGTAGAAATAGCCCTTAGCTTAAATACCTATTTCAAAAAAATATATTTTGTTTTCCCAGATTTTGTAATAGCAGCTATTTGATTAAGATAAATATGCAAGTAATAAAACCTCTGTTGAATATGTATTTTTATTTGTTATCAATACTCCTAACCTAACACTTATCGTAATCAAATCTTGTATTCGTATGTATAGAAAACTTGTAAAATTGAACATACTGTATAGCGTATACGATGGTAGTTTGGTTAAACAAGCACTAAACTTGCATGTCATTTCAGAGCACTATCTCCATGTCATTGTGCTCAATCTCCTTATACAAAATTTTGTTGGAGACAATTTGGCCAACCTCCAATAATACATGGAAATTAATCAGAAATTGAATTATTATTTTAAATTACTATTTCAATATTCACCTAAAGAAGTACTGCGTATTCCTAATTTAGGAATTATTTTAGTAAGATTATAATAACATCGTTCACTAACTTAAAAAAACGTCTCCTGTAAAATTTGCTCACTGGTCGATTGGCCATTCAAGCATTAGGGCAGCGCATTATTGTTTCAATATTTTTAATTAACCCTTTTTTTGTCGATGATCGGCAGTCTCCATGAAAGACAACCACAGTGGAGTTTACCCCTAGCTTCTCTTTTGAGATGTTCCTAACTAGGTCAGAATAGGACATACCTGGATGGCATAAATTTATTACTTGTTGATTCGATTTTTTAGACAACAATATGCCTAATCCTTGGCCTAGCTCGTCAGAAAATATAAAAGTATTATTTGGAGCAGCCTGTGGAGTATTACATTTATCCACCTTAGCAGGCTCTGATAAGTCAGTTGGCGTGGCCTCAACACGTGACAATTCAGTATCCATCTCCACTACTTGTTGATAACAATTATTGCAAGTGATTTGTTTACTTATAAGCGAATCAAACCTCTCTGCATTGTAAGTTGACATCTTTAACAATTCTGTGGCAGCTAATATGTGTTCACTGATCTCTTTTTGGGATATATCATACATTTTTTTGGTGTCCCTCAGAGAACTCTCTAAGCAAGCAATCTTATGCTCAAGAGCCATAGTCTCATTTTCATAGGAGATTTTAGTAATATCTAATAGTAAGCTACCTTGTCTAACTTTTCCTTTCTTAAAATATTATATTTCTTGATGTCCAACTGCTTATTAACTAATTTTTTAGTTTTGTTAATGTATTTATTAATTTTAATATATTTCTTTAACTTTTTAATATCATAACATGCCTATTATATAATTCTTTATAGGTCTGGGCGGCCATAAAAAAAAATGCGTGCTCTTGACCCAAATGACCTATCATTGCTTTTTCTCACCTAACATCTTCCTATCTTACTGCTAGAAAATTATTATTAATTTATAGTCTAAAAGTCTAGATGCAACTTAATTTTCAAATATTCTATTCGATGATTTCTTCAGCGTTTTGCATATTATAAACTTCGGAATTATCGGCAACCGATATTTGATTATTTACGTACCGAAACATACTGTACAGAATGTGGCAGGTAGGGTAACTAACTCGGACGAAATTCTTCTTGGAATAAATAAATTCCTAAGTTTATTATTATAGTTAATAAGTATCTCAGGTTTCACCCGTCTCCGATTTTTGTTTGTGCTCGCCTTTATTTGTTCCGTTAGTTTTAACTATTCTGAAAATAAATTATTTTCTTCTTTCTTCTTTTCAATGCGATCTTTTATTTTCGTAAGTGTAGTTAACGCTTCAATATGTACGTCAAACATGTAACGTGTAAATTGTATTTGTAATGTAATAATGAGTATTTGTAATAATAAAATGCTTCACCCTAATATTTAGGTACTTAGTTTTAGTATTTCCCCGCAGTATGTCGTACACACGCCGTGTATATATACCGCGTAGGTCGAAAATTGCCCAGCTGTAACAAATTTTAGTATAACCTTAAATTGAAATAATTAAGATTAAAATTAATTAAATTAAAATTGAATCGTACAATTTTTAAACTTACCCGGTATTTTTACCTACGCGACGATAAATAGCCAAATTTCTATATATCTACTCTTATAAATCTTAACATATAGCCTTTCGCACAATAAACATTATTCAGTCATGTCCCGTTGCGAACATCCTATAAATGGTGCTGATCAGCTCTTACGCAGTTAGACACTACTAGGTCACAGATCACCCCCAATAGATTCCGCATGTTACGCGTCATGTATTGTTCCAAAGTCACCAGAGATTGAGGAAGGCACGGGTTGCGGGGAGCGTGACAAAGGTGCTATGATTGGTTATTTCAAGGTCAATTTTGCATTAGCACTGCCTACGTTTGCAAATAGGGTTGGGAAAAAAAACCGTGTATCGACAGTTTTCTATAATGCAAAACGAAATATCACTTTGTAACTATTGAGTAACATCAATATGTCCACACCATAATGTTACATACGACGGTACAAAAGTAAGTATATTAAACTCAAACATTTAGTTCCATACTATAAGACCATTCATTGGTCCTTTAAATTTTGGAAGCACTTGAGTCTTGGTGCCCTTCACACGTTTACCATATTGAGGTTTATTCATTTGTTGTAGGATGAGGATAGAAGTGGGGTCGATGAAATAAAACTTCTTGAACTCAACATATTTCATTAACATTATACATATACATATTTATTTATAAACCTAATAAAAAAAGGAGCATTCAGAAACTCCATTGTTTGGTATTTATTTACAGATAAAACTGATACATTAGAAAATCAATATCTTATTAGTTTTTCTCATTTTAGCTTTATATATCTTAATAATCTTACTATAATGTAACGCGAAAGTTTGTGAGTATGTTTATTTGTTATCCTCGCGTTCCGATTCAGAATCATTCGTTCAGAAGCTATCCCACGATTCGGTTATTTTCTTTGGTACTTATTTAATTTAGTTTTCCTTTATTGGGACCGTTCATGTTATTTTTATAACACAAACTATAGACCTTTGGTTTTAACATATGAAAACATTGAAAACTATCATTGAGCCAGTAATTTACTAAATATCAGAAAAAATAACCTAATCGTATGATAACCTGACCGGGAATCGAACCCGGGATACTACGGATATCAAGGCTAGAAACCGTGCTAAAGCGCACTTTGCCAATCGTGTAGTTAAATGTCGGTTTCAATTGCAGTATGAGAAATAAAGAAAAACTATATTTTTTTACCAATATCGGAAGGTGTAGAGTTGACATAGCGGAATCCAGAAGCCGTCTTCGGAGTTTTGTTACAATAAATGTATCTGCCTCGAAATGTCTAAAACAAATTACACATATTTTGATCGGGAACCATTCTTCCCCACGACACGTAGCGTTAATCCATTGAGGGAATTTAAAATATGGAATAAAAGTTAAATTTAACATGAAACATGAAGTAACTTCAAATATTAATCTAATGAAACAAAATTTACATCGATAAATATTTTATATAACTGGGTAATCATTATTAGTATTTTGTAAGAAGGAGATAGCTTATTGAAAAAATCACATGATAGAAAGAGATTTTCAAAAGACATCAACGCGTGCTTTTTTTTAAGACGCACGATTACTGTTTACATCCATTATAACTTGAGCTCCGTGAGACTGGTCAATGCAAATTATTTTACTTACCGATGAAATGTGATACCATCCTTTTTAAAATTTAATTTTCTTTTAGACTTTCGTCACCATTTTATTGCACACGTAGCCATTTTCGCACAAATGAATGGACAATTTATTTTTTTTGGAGTATCAAAATACGCGGAACGCATTGTTTGGTCGCTACTGAAATAGCGTTACTAGCGATCGAGACCGTATAGTAGCAAATACAACCATGTGCGGTGACTATTCAGGCCCTGCTATGCGTTATCTATTGGGGGTGACCTGTGCTACTAGGTACACGCACACACGTGTAGAATTAATGAATGTGGAACGATATTTTACTTGTTTTATATCACCACAGGCTAAATATTTTTGTATTGAACGATTTTAGTGGGTCACATGGATAGGAAGTTCAGTTTCACTTCTTTATCATAAATTCATTTTCATGGAGTATAGAGGGCTAAAAATACGCGAAATTAGTCGTTGAAAACAGGCCTTCCAAGACTTTGAAAACCACGTACTGATTACGTAATTGTCGTTATTTTTGTGATTTATGTAATACTTTAACATTATAAAGATTAAATAATATAATATTCAACCAAAATAAACAATTGCTACTACCTTATGCAACGTAATTAAGTGTTTACAGTGATGGAAAATGGGGTCTGTGTAAGAAGCAAAATGGCGAGTTTTTCGAAATGCAAGTGTAAATTTCAGAATAGTTTATTTATATGAATATTCGCTAGAAACATTCTTTTTTTTGCAAAAGTGGGTTGCTTAGTTATTGAACTTTAAAATGATAATAAATAAAAATAACAATTATTCATATAGTTTATTAATATGGCATTTTTGCAACCCTTGGTGCATAAATTGACTGTTTGTCGCCGTATCTTTGTGAATGGTACTTTTGTGAATGGGTCACGCCCGGAATTTACAGGAGCAGACGTAAGATGTATGAGTTGTACGGCATGAAAAATACAATTTCGATCCACTTTTATTGAGTATATCAAGAACTACTCCAAAATCTTCAGAAAAGCCTGCACTACAGCTATGGCATTGCACATTCGTGATAAAATATCAAAGTCCACTAACAAAATAAAAACCACTTGGGACGTCATAAATCACGAAACAGGTAAAGCTAAACAGCGCGATACCTCATACACTCTTAATATTAACAACCAGCTTTCCGCCCGCGGCTTCGCCCGCGTGAACTTCATTTTTCTTTCCCGCTTTTCTGTGGATTTTTTTCCTGAATTGTCTTTGCTCTAAACCTCACGGAGCCCGAGACCTTTCCAACGAATGCAAAACCGTGGAAATCGGTTCGTGCGTTCTGGAGTTATAGCGTCAGGAAGGAAAACCCGACTTATTTTTATAAAATAGATAACATCTTACAATCAGAAGCATCTGTTGCTGAAGCATTTAATAAGTATTTCAGTAATATACTTATAATCACTACACTACAGCTTCATTAAATTCCTCACCAACTAGAGCGGAACATTTGTTGAAAGATAATGTATCTTGTTGCAGTGCATTCTTTAAATTTAAACATGTTGAGTCACTAGATATATTAAAAGCATTCAGATTAATTAATTCAAAAGATACCGCTGATCTTTGGGGTATATCAGTCAAAATTGTTAGCCACATAATTGACGTGATTGCCCCTTATTTAGCCGTAATATTCAATGATTGCGTTGATGAAGGTGTTTTTCCAAACTTGATGAAACACAGTAGGGTTGTACCACTTTTTAAATCAGGCAACAAACAAGACCCAGGTAACTTTAGGCCTGTTTCAATCCTACCAGCTCTAAGTAAGATCTTTGAAAAAATCATTCAAGAACAACTATTAAGCCATTTTTATGAGAATAATCTCTTAAACAGTGAACAATATGGATTCACGAGAGGCCGTTCTACTACTGATGCTGGCATTGCACTTCTAAAACACATCTTTAGGGCTTGGGAGAATTCACAGAACGCTCTTGGCGTCTTCTGTGACTTGTCCAAGGCCTTTAATTGCGTTGATCACGATACACTTATACGCAAGCTTGATTTTTACGGGGTTAGGGATAATGCTTTAGATTTGGTAATTTCGTACCTTAGTTTAAGAACTCAAAAAGTTGATGTTAACAGTGTACTGTCTACAGGATCACAAGTTAAAATGGGGGTCCCTCAAGGATCCATTCTAGGTCCATTACTATTTCTGATATATATAAATGATTTACCTTTTTACTTAAAAGATATTTGTGATGTTGTATTGTTTGCAGACATCATATACAGAGATACATCTTTAGTTTTTAAAACTGACAGAAATAAAAACCTTTTTGATGATGTCAATGACGCACTTTCAAATGTTTTACAATGGTTCACAGTAAATACCTAACAAATAGGTCACAAATAGTCAAAATTCATAACGCGCAAAGTACTACACAATCTATCACATGCGGCGTCCCGCAGGGATCCATACTGGGACCGCTCCTATTTCTTGTCTATGTGAACGACATTGCGAATTTAGGGCTTCATGGTCATGCGACTCTTTATGCGGACGATACATGCCTATTTTACTTTGGTGCTAATGTGAATGAGGTCATTTCAAAAGCTCAAGAAGATCTTAATGTATTGTTTGAGTGGTTCCAATACAATTTATTAACAATTAACATCTCTAAAACTTGCTATATCATCTTCAAGTCTAAAAATAAAATTATTCCACCCCATGATCCTTTAACAATTGATAACACTCCGCTCGAACAAAAACTCTGCGAAAAATATCTTGGTCTAAGGATGGATAATCATCTAACTTGGAATAAGCAAATAGAGTATGTTAAAAATAAATTATCGTCACTAACAGGAGCACTCCGAAATGTAAACCAATGTGTACCGAGAAAACTTCGTTTCAATATCTATAATTCCCTAGTGAAATCGCATTTATTGTATTTAATAGAAGTATGGGGCAGTGCAACCAAAACAAGACTGCTGGAACTACAAAGAGCTCAAAATAAAATAATAAAAGCACTTTTCGGCTACCCATTCTTAACACCAACTCTTAAAATCTTTGATAACACAAAATTAATGACCATACAACAACTTTATTGTTATAGCACTTGTATACTAGTTAAGAGGATTATCAGTAAAACTATTCGTAGTAATTTATCTTTAACAAAGAAATCGCAAATCTCTAAACGCAGTCTTCGTCGACCTAGCTTGCTCGTGTTGCCGAGGATGCGAAGTAATTTGGGTAAAAAAAGTATTACCTTTGAAGGAGCACACCTCTTTAACAAACTACCTTCACATATTAGAGCTGTAGAGTCTTTGACTGGTTTCAAGTCTGCATTGTCCAATTACATTGTTCAAAACCACTCACTTTGCGCGTGATGCTGTAGAGATTGATATCTTAGGCTATTAACTATTATACATACTTTGATTTATCTGGTCAGAAATGTTATTAAAACAAATTTAATTAAATATTATTTATCAGATTTAAATGTTAAATATGTGTCCTAGGCTATTAATTAATTATAATACATACTTTAATTTATCTATTCAGGAATGTTATTGCAACAAATTAAATGTTATTTTAAAATTTCAATGTTAAATTTGTATCTGTAATGAACGGTGTATTAAATGTTCCTTTCTTGTTGCTGCCGTTTAGAATTTTCTCATGCTTAAAACAATTCAATAACGTTCAACACCACAACACTCTCGCTATGAGGTGTAAATCTATCTGGCCGGCGAAGCGGGGAAAGGGACATTTGATGGTGACCTAAATTAATTTTATGATAACTTTTTTCTCATGTAAATGGATTTTTGTAATCTTTTTTGAGAATAAATTCTTTAAACCTAAATAATCTACATCTTAATGCAAAAAATACTGAATGTATTAATTTTAAGTTGCCTAATGTTAAAGATAACCCCATTAGTCTAAAAATTGATGGTAATACTATGAAGCTTGCTAGCAACAACAGTTTTTCTTAGAATCACACTAGATTCAAAACTGCAATGGAACCCTCATATAACAGCTCTCTCAGGCCGACTTAGTTCGGCTGCATTTGCAGTGAGAAAAATTAGGTTATTAACAGATGATGATACTGCTCGCTCAGTTTATTTTAGTTATTTCCATAGTGGAATGTCTTACGGCATTGTACTTTGGGGTCAAGCGGCGGATATACAATCCATCTATAAGCTTCGTGCACGGGCTTCACTTAGGGAGATCTTTAAGGAAATTGGTATCCTCACTGTAGCGTCACAAGACATTTACAATTGCATTGTTTTGGTGAGAAAAAATATTGGTCTTTATGCTGAACACAGTGACATACATTGCAGAAATACTAGGAATAAGGATAAAATTGCACTTCCACTCTTTAGGTTACAAAAAGTTTCAGGATCCTTTATGGGGCAAGGTATACATTATTACAACAAAAACCTTACATAAAAAAACTTACTTAAACCTTACTTAAAGTTACCTTTACATAGATTCAAAAATCACATCAAAACAGCTTTATTAAAAAAGGGCTATTATATTTCGTCGCTTCATTCTTCAGATATAATAACCAGGTAGTCCCTTTTAGGTGCTGGCAACACTCGCACAATTTTAAAAGAAAGTATTTGAATTGACTATTGTAACAGGTTTTATCCCCGCCGCCCCGCGCGATCCCGTAACTAGCTCATTCCTTTTTTGTGCGAGGCAACGAGTGCACACGCCCAAAATGCCCAAGCGTAGTAGGGAAGAAAAGATCGAACATTACGCGAAAAAGATTAGAAAGTTACAAGATCGAAAAGAGAATAAGAAAAAAGTGTACCACCGACAGATTATAGTATCTGACAATGAGGACAATGTTCAATGTAAGTACAATTTACATTTTTAAAGTGAATAACAGTGAAAGATCTTTTGTATTCAAACCGACCTGTATGGCTTGACTGCGAGTCAATAAATACAATAACAATTCATTGGGGTTGACTGCGAGCCTTCAACAATGATAACTACAAGTTTTATTTTATAATGGTTATGCCCGATTATCACGGCGTGACCTAATTTTTACGTCGGTTGGCGTAGGAATTAACTGCGAGTTAATGACTACAATTGCCTACAAAAACAAATTGTTTATTTGTGCTTTAATATAAGCCCTACAAGGTTTATTCGTCCGTTTAATTTCTAAATACCTAAAAACGTTAATCTAAAACTATAATAAAATAAAATAAAAATCTACCCACATTTTTTTTTGTTGTAGGCAATGAAGAAATATCACATGAAATTATTATGCCCGAAGGTCAACATGACGATATTTCTATACAAAACGACGATGTCTCTGCAAAAAACCTTGACACAATATCTGCAACGGAGGAAAAGGCGGGTGAAATCCCCTCTGCTGAGCCTACCTTGCCAGAAGAATGCATTAGATCCCGAGTTACTACTCGCACTAGGCGAAACAGAATTCGATTCTCCCGAGTATGGCGATAAAATCTTAGACAGCCAAGCCAAGTTATGGTTACCGATTTTGAAAAAAGGTATTCCAAAGGAATCCAAAGACAAAATCGTCAAAGAATATTCTGTACCAGACAACTGTCGGCTTTTACAAGCCCCGAAGCTAAACGCTGAAATAGCTGCAGCCCTACCAGACATGGTTAGAAACCGAGACAAGAGCTCCCTTAAGGTTCAACAACAGCAGCTCGGCTTGGGAATTACAGCGGTCAACAGGGCCATGGACCTGCTTCTAACGAATGGAGATAAAATACAGTCGATCAAACACCTGAGTAATGGATGTCGATTACTATCCGATTTACATTATATGTACACGCAGAATCGAATAAAATTGATCACACCAAGCCTTGACAAAACTTGCCTTAACGTGATCAACGACGCTGAAAGGGATAGCACCTTGTTTGGAGAAAAATTAGGCGAGAACATCAAAGCCGCCAAAGCTATTGAAAAGCAAGGCCTTCAAATTAAAAAAGTCCCAGCCCATAAAGCTCCTACCACGTATCCGCAATCATCAAGTGCTCGTCCGTCCTACCAGGGAAACTGGCAGCCTCCTCGCTACCCGCCGAACAGGGGGGGGCGAGGAGGGGCCCGGCGTCATGCACCAGCGCCGCAAGCACGTCGCGGCAATCAACCAGCCAATATGAAGAACCCTCAACAGAGCAAACCTCGTGCCCCAGCGCAGCAGTAATGCAGGTACTACATGCTGGTCGTGTTAAATATTTTTACAATTGTTGGCTGAACATTACAGAGAACACAGTCGTACTTGACTGGATCAAAAACGGTTTTTCCATCCCATTTTGTAACGACGTAATACAAACAGTAGTACCACGTAACAATTTTTCAACTGCCGAAAGGCGAGACATGGAACAGGCAATTGAAAAATTGTTAGACATGGGTGCAATATCCCCATGTACACCAACTAACAACCAATTCATTTCAAAGATGTTTTTGGCCCCCAAACCTAATGGCGGCAAGCGGTTTATACTGAACCTAAAGCCATTAAATAAATTCATACTGCCATCTCACTTTAAGATGGAAGACTACCGTACGGCAGCCAAATTAATTCCTCAAAACGGCTATTTAGCCACAATAGACTTAAAAGAAGCCTATCTTCTTCTACCAATAGATATCTCGGACCGTAAATACCTTAGATTCGAATTTGAACCAGAGTCAGGATCAAAAATTACCTACGAATTTACAGCTATGCCGTACGGTTTGTCTCTAGCACCTAGGGTGTTCACAAAAGTAATGAAAGAAGTTATTTCATGTTTGAGAAATCGAGGCTTTAGATCAGTAATATTCTTGGACGATATTTTATGCATAAGTGACCAATATTCTGACTGTCTTGAAAATGTAAACGAAACAATAAAACTTTTGCAATGCTTAGGTTTTATTGTAAATTTTGAAGCTGTTTACAGCCACAGACTACCTGCAAATTCTTAGGATTTGATTTCAACACTAATAATTTGACATTGAATTTGCCACAAGCCAAACGTAACAATATTGCACAGTTAGTAAGCAAGTACTTACCTTTACCTCAGTGTACCATCCGTGATCTAGCTCAATTAATTGGAGTCTTGACTTCTGCATGCCCAGCTGCAAAATATGGGTGGCTATACACAAAAATCGTAGAAAGACAAAAATTCCTTTTACTTTCAAAACACAATAATAATTATAACACCAGGATTAAATTACCGAATGAAATACTCCAAGACCTAAATTGGTGGAAGAACAATGTCTTTTCCACATACAATCATATGAGACATACTAACTTCCAATTCGAAATTTACACGGATGCCTCCCAAACCGGATGGGGAGCAGTCTGTATCAATAGTAACCGCCGAACAAACGGCATGTGGACCTCTGCAGAAAGCGAGAAACATATAAATTACCTAGAATTACTAGCTATATTTCTTGGCTTAAAATCATTTTTTCACACGAAAGAGAACTGCACAATATTGTTACGGGTGGATAACACTACAGCCATAAGCTATATCAATAGAATGGGTGGTATCCAGTTCCCTCATTTAAACGAACTGTCCAGACGCATTTGGCAATGGTGCGAAGAGCGAAATCTATGGATATTTGCATCCTACGTTAATAGCAAAGATAATGTTGCAGATTATGATTCTAGAATTATTAACCCAGACACTGAATGGTGTTTATCACAAAAAGCTTTTGAAATGATTACAATTAATTTTGGCTCACCAGAAATTGATCTATTCGCCTCTCGTACCAATGCCAAATGTATCAACTTTATGTCCTGGAGACCTGACCCTGACGCGATGGCTGTAGACGCCTTTACCATCAACTGGAAAAGTTTTTACTTCTACGCGTTCCCACCATTTTCTTTAATTTTAAAATGCCTGAGGAAAATAATAGATGATGAAGCGTCGGGAATTTTTGTATTCCCTTACTGGCCTTCCCAGCCTTGGTTTCCTTTATTAAAGAAATTGATTCGCTCAGATATACTTTATTTTGATTGTAAAAAATACCCACTTCGATCTCTTTTCAGAGATCAACATCCACTCAGCACGAATCTTACCCTGGCTGCCGCGAAGCTCTACGGCAAGCGTTCGCTCGACGCGGGTCCCCTCCAGAAGCAATCTCCTTGATGTTGGCTTCATTAGCTGACAGCACTACGAAACAGTATAACGTGACTCTCAAGCTTTGGTGGCAGTATTGCTTTGAACAGAATATAAGTATTTTTGCGCCTCCTCTCACTTCAGTACTTTCATTTCTAAGCTTACAATTTAATAAAGGATGTTCATACAGCACTCTCAATAGTCACCGCTCTGCGTTGTCGTTGCTCTTAGGCAACAGCTTCGGATCTCATGATGATGTGAAGCGGTTGCTTAAGGGAGCATACAGATTAAAACCAGCGACCCCTAAGTACTCCTGTACTTGGGACCCCCAACTTGTTTTAAATTTTGCTTCACAATGGTATCCGCATAACGAATTGTCTCTCGAAAAACTTACAAAAAAGCTAGTTATTCTTTTGGCTATATGTACCGCACACCGTGTACAAACCCTGTCGCTAATAAAATTAGAAAATATAGTTTTTACAGAGGGAGGTGCAAAAATTTACATTACAGATCTAATAAAAACTTCAGCACCAGGCCGCGATCCGCCCATACTAAAACTACCATCATTCACTGATAACAGTAGTATTTGTCCTGTTACTGCTCTCAGAGACTATATTTTTGCAACCAAAAATAAGAGAACAGTTAACACGGACCGTTTAATACTAACATTCAAAGCACCACACAAAGCAGCGACAACTCAGTCAATCAGTCGCTGGATAAAACAAGTGCTGTCGGATAGTGGAGTCGACACTACCGTGTTCAGCGGACACAGCACACGGCATGCGGCCACCTCCGCCGCGCATGCTCGAGGTCTGTCCGTGGATACGATTCGCCGAACGGCAGGCTGGACCAGCTCTTCAAACACCTTCGCTAGGTACTATAACCGTATCCCAATTGAAGATGAAAGCTTTGCCATTTCTGTGTGCTTAAATTAAGTAAAAATTAGCAATATAATTAATTAAATCAGTTAGAGGAACCTTATACTACTTTTGTTTTCTTATTTAATAAATAGTAAAATGATTACAGAATATGTTTCATTTTATTGTATCATACCTTACACCTACTACAAACTTTCTTGAATAGCTCTAAAATTCTACCTGGTTATTATATCTGAAGAATGAAGCGACGAAATATAATAAGTGATCAAACGAACTTCACAAGTGAAGTTCGATCATTATTATATGAGTCGCTTCATTCGAAGATATAAGTTCCCTCCCCCCCATAACTATACAGACATATAATTATGTCAACGTTATTACCCTAATCAAGAAAGTTTTGCCTTACTCTAAAGAATGAGCTAGTTACGGGATCGCGCGGGGCGGCGGGGATAAAACCTGTTACAATAGTCAATTCAAATACTTTCTTTTAAAATTGTGAGAGTGTTGCCAGCACCTAAAAGGGACTACCTGGTTATTATATCTTCGAATGAAGCGACTCATATAATAATGATCGAACTTCACTTGTGAAGTTCGTTTGATCACTTATTATACTACAAAAGACTACCTTATAGATAAAAATGCCTGGGTGTAAGCGCTCTGCTCGATGCGGGATTAAATAGCTCTATTGTAACAGATGTTTTATTGTAATAGTTAATAGGTACCTAGTATACTGACTAACAATTTTTCTTTTTGAATTGTTTAAATTAATTTTTGTTTTATATTCTGTTATGGTTGGTTTTTTCTCTTTGTTTTATATTCTTTTAGGTTTATTTGTATCAAAATGACACACTGCTTGTACTTTACTAACGCCTGTTGTAAACCCAAAACAAGTTTAAAAGACTTTCTCGCCGGGTCTTCTCAGCAAGAAACAACTCCGACGCGGTGGTAGAGTCGGATTATGTCTGTATACTGTTTATTTACATATCCATATTATTATGGTATTTATGTCTATTATTTAGTATATTTTGCTGTAAATTTGGCGATTTGAAAGTACTAATACAGTCTATTTGAATAAAGTTATTTGAGTTTGAGTTTTGAGTTTATCCTGTGAAAAATAAAATGGTACTAAGCGTTTCCATAATAAATTACAATAGAATATGGTAGATTGACTATCTATATTTCAAATTAAATAGTTAGCTGCATGTCAACGTAACAATTTATTGAAGTAATTCAATAAATCCCAAACCCCGTCTAGTGCGCTCAGCGATCGCGCCATCGCGCCAGCAGAGTAGGGGGTCTAGATCAGGGCCCTGACAGCTTTAGTTTACTTGTATATAAAAAATAAAAATATTGCGAAAGTGGCGACATACAATATTGTCGCCACTTTCGCAATATTTTTATTTTTTATCTGTGGTTGTGTGCATAATCTGTGTTAACTGTGTTTGGCAGTTACAACAAGTTAAAAAGTTTTATTATTGTGTCATCTTGTGTTCTTCTCGCTATTTTAGCTTGAGTTGAGTTCCCTGAGTCGCCTTATTCTCCTCGGTTTATTGATACAATAATTCACGAGCTTCTGTTTCTGTTATCAGTGCAGTTTTGTGCGTGAACTTTTCGTTATGGGGCTGCGGAAATGCTGTGTTGGTGGTTGCACTGCAACAAGTGAATCTCACCGGCTATTTCGGATCCCCAAGAACGATAATTTAAGAGCTTTGTGGTTGTCATTCTTAGTGCCCACAAATCTTTTCCTCGCTGGACTTACTAATAGCCAACTGATCAACAAGAGAGTGTGTTCTAAACATTTCGACAAACAACAATTTGACGAAGAAGGACAGCGTCTTCGCTATTCTTATCCCTGTTTGTTCTCTGATTTAGAAATAGCTCTTGGTGAACCTCGTAGTACAACAGGTAATTGATGTTCAATTATGTCATTGTCTATCATGCATTGCATGACACTTTATTCTGTGCTTTCTCATTAGAAGCCTATGTCCCGCAGTAGGTGCAATAGGTGCAATAATAGTAGTTAGTTCATTGATTAAAATTTTGCTAAACATTCGATTTTTCTGTCTGAGAATTTGCAATAGCAGCCTAGAGTTGTTAAATTATATGGTAATAGTTCTTTTTTAATTTTAATACCAAACATCAAATGCCCTGTTAAAAAATGCTGCATAACTTTGGTTAATCAGCGCTTAAAACTAACCTTGGAATAAATTATTTTAATGATCATTAAAATATTACTGATGATTACTGGGTTTATTAATTATGTAGATTTATGACTGAGAGCAAAGGAGAAATAGCTAAATATAACATTATTTTCAGAGTGGAATATGTTGAATGAGCACAACTACTACAACTACTTCCAAAAAATTAATAATTTTAAAAACCCCCGACACAAAAAATAAACTCCAAAAACTAACAAATAATATTTTAAATTCACATGTATAAGGTAAGTTGAACTATTTTTATTTTCTAAGCGTCGCGTCGCGTCTCGGGACCGCTCAAGTTTATGAAGTATTTTTCCAACAACAGCTAATTAATTATTACGAATTGCATAGTCTTTTTTGTAATGCCGCGTGCTGCGAGCTCGGTGTGCGGTATGCGGCGCAGGGGTGGGTGTTACCAAGTGCGGCGACCCGAACGGGCAGACACGTGAGGGCAGACTACGTTGACGGTTGTGTCGATTTTGCGAATTTTTCGGAGTAAATTCTTTTCTTGCAATCTGCGACTACACCTGTTTTTCTGACTTAGCGGTCCCCCGACGGGACGCGACGCTTGGAAAATAAAAATAGTTGAACTTACCTTATACATGTGAATTTAAAATATTATTTGTTAGTTTTTGGAGTTTATTTTTTGGGTCGGGGGTTTTTAAAATTTATAATTTTAGTTTTATTTTGTCCTTTTAAAGTAGGTAAAATATTAGGAAGGTATTTAAAGTGATTAAATAGTTGAGTTTGATGTAACACAGTAACAAATTTTAAATCATTAGGACATATCTGGCCAGCTTTGACTGGCCTGTTGGCGCAATGGCAGCGATCCTGCCTTTAGCGCCGGAGGTCGTGGGTTCGATCCCCACCCATGACAAACATTTTGTGTGACGAACATGAGTGTTTGTTGTGTGTCTGGGTGTTATTATCTATATATGTATGTATTTAGATATATTTAAGTATGTTTATCAGTCTCCATAGTACAAGCTCTGCTTAGTTTGGGGTCAGATGATCTTGGTGTAAAGTCCCAGATATTTATTATTTATTTATATGGAAGGTAGTCAGATCCCCTCATCAACTATTAAAGACCTGATGATCTTCAAGCGGCTGATCAGGTCATGGTTACCTTACCATATACTTTCAATATCATTGAAGTAACACGGTACCAAATTTCGAATTGATCGGGCATAAGGAAGTTAGTCATATCCCCTCATCAACTAGAAAAGACCTGATGATCTTCAAACGGCTGAACAGATTTTCATGAAACATGGCTAAGAACACTCGGGATAAAATTATCTATGACACAAAAAAAACTAAACGAAAATCGGTTCATCCGTTTGGGAGCTACGATACCACAGACAGATACGCAGATACACAGATACACAGACACGTTAAACTTATAACACCCCTCTTTTTGCGTCGGGGGTTAAAAACAAAGTGAAGTTCAAATTGACTTAAAACCTGTACTGAATATTGAGACTGCAGATTTCTTATCTATACTAATATTAAAAAGAGGTAAGCGTTTGTGAGTTTGTATGTTTCCGTAATTTCCGAAAATACCGAAGCTATTTCAAAAATTCTTTCACTGTTAAAAAGCTACATTATCAGAGATATTTTCTTACTCGTCGTTCGTACTTATGTCTAGGTACCCACTATGTTACTATAACATTCACAACAAATTTGGGTTATATTTTGACTGGAAAGATAGTCTACTGTCTGGTAAAATATGTTACAAAAAATACTATATAGTGACAAAATATTTTCTATCTTTCACAGATGTTACTTCAATAAATTTTACTTTATCCTAATTTATGAATCTTTACTTAAGTAAAATGCATCAATATCTTTCAGCAGATACTGATCGGGAACAGCCATCATGCTCATTTTCAACAACTGGTGAAGATAACACAATTTCTGTTATGAATGGGAAAGGTTGTTCAAATAATACTTTTCTTGAGGAACCATCTTGTTCATATAAAATGGAAATGAAAGGATCAGGTATGAAATTTCAAAGTTCTGTTTAAGGTTTGGTATAATTTGTTTGTGTTGTTGTAAAGTTGTAAATTAAATTTAAGTCTTTTTCTCCAATAAAACAAAATACCTACTGTTATTGTGTCTGCCTTAACACAGGTTCTGATTTCTTTGTTTTTATTTTAACTTTTGAATAAATTTTAGATTGATTTCTCTTGTGCTGTTGTCACTCAATGCATGACGTTTTCACCTATGAGTAAGTTTGCATTTAGGTAGTATGCAAGTCATTTACCTTGTTTTAATGTAAGCTTGTTGGTGATCTGATAAATAAATAAGTGCAAGTCCTAACTTGAATCTGTGAATGTTTACTTAAGTATATTCCTTATTAATATTTCAGCTGAGACTGATCGGTGCCAGCCATCATGCTCATTTGCAACCACTTATGAAAATATCACAATTTCATTAATGAAAGGAAAACTAACCACCTTAGTCTTCAGAAGAACCCTTCTTAGTCACCTTAGTCATAACTTGAATATATAAAGCTGCTGTCCTCTCCCATTTCATAGAGTGTTACCACTTACTTTCCCGGTACAGTTACTTTAGGAAAATGAGGTGTAGAAATTTAGAAAAAACATATAATTTACAGTAGATATATCTATTTATTCACAGTACCTACTACAGTTGTTTCCTTAAAGTAGCACTTCTAAAGTTAACAAACAAAACAAAGAAACCTAGGGGGAGCCGGCTAGAACTCAGCGGTCTTTGGGTTTGGGTGACTGAGGTACTGAGCGTTTGTCTATTAAGATAATGTTACAAAAGGGCACCACCACGCTGGAAGTAGCGTGAAAAAAGGTAATGCAATTAGTGAACCTGGGGAGCACGGTTGGAGCTGCAACAAGGGCCTCGGCTTACAGGCCCGGCCAGCCAATGGAGTGATCTCGGCCTCTTCACTGGGACAGGCAGGACACCGGCAACGCCGTTTGCAGGGCAGTATACCTTCGGGCAGCTGGCTGTACTGAGAAGGGCCCGTACTGAAGTACTCCCACGGGAAAACCTCCTGTAAGCGTGTACAGGCACTAGCGTTAAACAAAAGTCGCACGAGTCTGGGACTGAGCCGAAGGGAAAGGGGTCCCAGACAGAAAATACGAATAGAAACCGCGGTTGCAGAGGCAAAGCGAGGGTGCCGTAACATTGTGAAGCAGCAGGTGTAGCCTTTAGGTCGGTTTAGGACCTAGATGCACTTTAAATAGCGGCGTGGTGTCAGTATAACCTAGCCGTGCCTCGACAACATGCAGTGCTTTGAAAAACTTTGTTAGATGAAGCAAAAGTACATACCGATTGGAGGTTAAGGCTAACGCTTTGGGATTGATCACCATTCAACTCCGGAGGCGAGTTATTAGTGTAATTCGCACTATTTCAACAGACATAAATTTGGGCAGTTGGAAACCATAAACCACACCGAGCTGAAAAATAAAGAACCACAATAAAAATATGCACGTATTCGGCAACGCCACAAAGGATTTCGAAAAACAACCATCACATACCGGACTTTCTTAATCAACCGACTTCAAAAAAGGAGGAGGTTCTCAATTCGACTGTGTTTTTTTTTTATGTTTCTTTCCTCATAACTTTCGACTGAGTGAACTGATTTTGATCATTCTTTTTTTATTTGAAAGCTGGTGCTTCCCGAATGGTCCTATTTTAATTTGGTCTAGTTCTGACAGTGGCATCCATGAGAAAACCATATAAGTCTTAAATCAAGATAGACAAAATGCGCGACAAATGGACGACAAATGGACGAATAACTTAATATTACGCCAACCGATTTTGATAATTCTTTATTTATTTGAGGGCTGATGGTGCCCGTGTGGTCCCATTTTAATTTGGTCCAGTTCTGACAGTGGCATCCCTGGGAAATCCATATAAGTCTTAAATCTAGATAGACAAAATGCGCGACAAATAGACGGGTAACTTATCAACACGCCAACCGATTTCGATGCTTTATTGGAAAGGATATACTTCAAGGGTAGTTTGATGAGTGTTAGGTTCTGACTATGGGATCCAGGACAAAGTAACGGAACTCTTCAATTCTTAGCAGCAATTGGACGATACTTTTTCGATGTATAAAATAAATAAGAACTATTCACTGAAAATCAAGAAATAAACAAACATTTTAACAAAAAAAAACTAACTGTCTGTGTCAGCCAAGGAAACACTACAATATGCCTAGCAATATACATATTTCTTACATATCTCGTTTACGTATGTATGTAGGTAGTTACAAACCTACATTGGCTGACACCGACTCCAACAATAACAATAATTGTACCTGCATTATATTATCGTATAAGCTTAGAAGAATACGCAATTATTTCTTCACTTTTTAGTGCTTTGTTTTGGAATAGTTTTTTTTGAAGTTGGTTTTTTTTTTGTTAAATTTTTTGTTTTTTATCTCACAGGATGTTATTGGAAAATAGGGCTC
This sequence comes from Udea olivalis, assembly GCA_947369235.1. Classification (NCBI taxonomy): domain Eukaryota; kingdom Metazoa; phylum Arthropoda; class Insecta; order Lepidoptera; family Crambidae; genus Udea; species Udea olivalis. Next base: position 16,505,912 of record OX376355.1, read on the forward strand.
ACGCGCCTGAACGTAAAATAATGGTAGAATGAAAATTGAAAATGGCTGGCAATCTCCCATCGGTGTTTCCGTAACCAGTTGAGAAAGGGAACCACGTCAGCGCTCCGCGACTACCCGAGCGAGGCAACCCGGTCGCGTCGAAAATTGACGAACACCATATGAAGGCGTGCAACTGAATCATTTCCGATGCGATTGAATTGAATCGCATTGTAACAGAATTGGATAGACTCCAAATATAAGAAAAAAAAAAGAAACTCGAACTTTGTTAATTTCTACGTAACAAGAGATTGAAAAACTTCTTCAGTATTAACATATTTTTTTACAATATTTGTGTTTTAAGATGTAATATTGAAAATTAATCCATGTTTTTATTCTATTACAGCTTTGATTAAAAGAAAGACAATTTCTAACAAAAGAAAATTTGTTAAGCAAATTTTAAGAATATCAGCTGAAAATGTAGGAAATTCTCCTGCACAGAATATACAGCAAGCTCAGCATATTTCAGGGACTACAGCCATGATTGAAAACTTGTATTCCTTGCAAGCAAGAACTTTTGTAGAAATGCAATTAAAACATGTTAATAAAAAGAAAATGGCCAGACGTTTCACACTAGATGAAAAATTAATGGCCTTATCTATTATGAAACAAAGCCCAAAAGGCTACAAATTGTTGGAAAACAGGTTTACATTACCCAACAAGAGAACTTTGAGCAGAGTCTCTGAATATATAAATTTTGAACCGGGGCACAACCCACATATATTTGAGCACATAACTCAAACGATAAAAAATTGGGACGAGAAGAAGAAGTTATGTTCCATCCTTTATGATGAAGTAGCATTAACTCCACACATCACCTTTGATGAAAATAAGGACGAGATTATTGGTTTCGTTATCATAAATCGCCAAAAGAAAATGGCATACTGTGACCATGCATTAGTATTTATGGTCAGGGGAATATGTGCATCCTGGAGACAGTGCATAGCCTATCATTAAGTACAAGGAACAGTCTCAGCTGCTGAACTTAAACTCATTCTTACAGATGTTGTTGTCCAAGTAGCACAAACTGGACTCAGACCCATGGCGCTAGTTTCGGATCAAGGGTTTACATTCCGGACAACGATTCGAAATTTACCACTTGATACGATCCGATCACGTACTCTGGAAGGGCTCAGAGATGGTAAGCTATATCTAAATGGCTTTGATTTTATTGAACAAAATAATAAGAATATTGTATAAAATAATAATATAACACTAAGTATGTACTTTTAAAAATGTATTTTGTTGTTACATACATTCAACATGAAGATTGTCAATTTTGTTTTTTCAGATGGGACTGTAGATATAGCTGGATTTCAGCTGAATGTGGTTTTTGACCCGCCTCATTTGCTGAAAAGCATGAGAAATAATTTTCTAAATAAAGATTTACTGTGGGGACGCAAGACTGCCTCATGGCAAGACATTGAATATGTTTATGACATAAACAGCAAATTGGGGCATACCAGGGCTTTACCGAAATTGTCAGCCTATCATGTAGATCCCCAAAAAATCAAGAAAATGAAAGTGAGTGTCGCTGCTCAAGTACTGAGTGCACGGACTGCAGCAATGTTGAAGTATACTGATGCTTTACGTAAGTAATTTTATAATATTTTATAACTTTTTCCATTAGCTGCATAACACACACGGTGCAAAACAAAAAAATATAAAAGTTAGATTTTTTTATTCTCATATAATATCTGCATTTAACACACCATTAAATGAAATAAACTGATAAAAATTATTATTACATTTGTCCTTTAAGTTTTGTATTTACGAATGACGCATAGTATGAATTTATTTCATTTTCAGGTCAAACTCCTCAGTCCACCACTATGGCAACGACAGCAGAGTTCGTCGAATTCGTCGACAACTTGTTCGACAGTGTCAATGGGCATCCTGGAGGTGGGAAAAAAGGAAAACTAAGAAAAGCAGTAAAGCGCAATTCGGCTCACGCAGAGTTTTGGAGCTCTGCTATAAAAATAATAAAAGATTTAAAATTTGTAGACCGCAATAGCAAAGTTGCTTTAAAAAGTGGACAACCTCGCAATATTCGAGTTCCGTGCCTGGATGGTTGGATTACAACCCTGGAAAGTTTCATTAGGATATCCCAAGTGTTGTTCGAAAAATATAATGTGGACTATTATTATCCCAGGTATATTAATCAAGACCCATTAGAAAATTTCTTTGGACGATTGAGGGCTCTGAATTACAGAAATGTGAATCCAAATGCAAACACATTTATATATAGTTTTAAATATCTCATGTTATCTAATGTGTTGAGCCCTCATTCCCGTTTTACAAATTGTGAAGGGGATGAAGGGGAAACTTTGATAGACATAAGTTATATGTTTAGTGAGACAGGTAATAAGGAAAAAAAACAAGTAGACAACAAGGAAAATGTCTCCCCGAACTCTGATCATGAGATTACTGTAGCATCCCCTTCACAAAACAGTCCACGTGATTTAATGGGTCAAGTGATGCTGAAAAAATTAGGGTGCACTGTTCAGCGTACACAGCTGGTTATATATGTAGGAAAATAACAAGAACAATTAATTGCAAACTGTGCACAAAATCATACATCAGTGTGAATGAAGAAAATATCCACATGTTCATAAATTACAGAGAGTATAAAAATTAAAAAAACAGGAACTTATTTATTTATTTATTTATTTATTCTTCATTGCACAAAATTAATGATACAATTGGCGGACTTAATGCCAAAGGGCATTCTCTACCAGTCAACCACACGATTAAACAGATAAATTAAACACGGTGCACGAGATTAAACTAAATAAATTACTTTTGAAAACAACAACAGATGCTAATTATTATAAATAACAAAACAACAAAATAAATAATATATAAATTCAATATAAATCGATAAAAATAAACATACATAAATATAAGTCATAATATAAATAGAACCAACCAAACCAAGAATTGCTTGCCACAAAAAAAAAATATTACATAATAATAGCCATATAAACCCCTCAGAATAACCTCGTATTAACTTTGAACCACATTCACCTAACAGTGACTCAAGGACCCATCCCTAATGCGTGACCACCGATCCGTAATGCTTTCGAACAGCTACTTTAAACCTGTATTTACTAATAGATTTTCTTATTGGAACAGGAAGTTTGTTCCAAAGACGAATCGCAGATACAGCGAAAGAACTAGACATGAAACCGAAAGAATGAGAGGGCGAAAGAAGGGAAAGAGTATCTTCAGAACGCAACTGACGACAATGTGAAGAATGAAGAAACTGAAATTTACTTTTTAAATAAGATGGAGAATTCGGATCAAAAAGAATAGAAAAGAGAACATTAAAATTCGAATGGACCTACGCTGCCGGATAGGCATCCAGTTAAGTTTAGAGCGGAAAATGGAGACGTGGTCATATTTGCGCAGTCCGAAAATGAAACGTATACAATTATTTAGAAGTCGATCCATTTTGTTCAAAAGCTCCTGTGAAACGTTACTGAGACAGACATCACCATAATCAATCAACGGCAAGATAAGGGCTTGCACTAGCAGTGTCTTTGTAGATGACGGCAGAAAGTTCTTCAGGCGATAGAGAGCGCGAAGAGTCCCAGTTACTTTCCTGCTCACTTCACTAATATGCTTGGTCCAGCTGAGAGAGCAGTCCATATGAATGCCAAGATTTTTTACACAAGGGGAGTAAGGAACAACGATACCGTCCATAACAATAGGTGAAACTGCACTCATATCAAGCTTCGCCAGTTGTCGTGAGCCACCGATGATTATGGCTTGGCATTTGATAGGATTAACCTTGACTCCGAATTTGGCAGACCACTCAACAACGCACTCCAGATCACGGTTAACTTGTCCAATAGCCCTGTTAATCTCAACAGTCTTTCCCTGCTTGTAGATCTGTAGATCATCTGCGTAAAAATGGTGGGGGCATCCAAGTTCGCCAGCCAGAACGTTTATAAAAATTGAGAATAGCATAGGTGACAATATGCCACCCTGAGGGACACCAGTATCCAAACCTGACCAATCAGAGAGAGATTGTCCCACTCGAACAGCTTGGTGGCGATCACGGAGATACGAAGAAAACCAATCAAGCGCTGAAGGGGAAATTCGAAGGTAAGAGAGCACAGCAAGGAGAATGTCGTGATTAACGGTATTAAAGGCGTTAGAGAAATCAATAAGAACAAGTACCGTTAGGCACGACTCCTCCATGCCGGCTCTGATGTCATCAGTGACCTTTATGAGAGCAGTGGTGGTGCTGTGACTGGGGCGAAAACCAGACTGGTAGGGACTAAGGAGGTTATTAGCGTAAATAAAGGAGGATAATTGTTTGTGAGCAGCAGCTTCTAAGACTTTGGACAAAAAAGGTAAAATTGAAATTGGGCGAAACTGATTGAGCGAGTCAGGGCTAGAGACTTTGGGAAGTGGAATGACAAAGGCTTTACGCCATGCAGAGGGAAAACACCCACGATCAAGAGAGAAATTAACAATATGTGTTATCACAGGAAGTATTTGGGCCAAAATTAGAACTATCATTGTTCTACTAACATCGTCATCCCCGACAGCTGTTGATTTTATGGACAATATAATCTTGTGAACCTCTGACTCTGACACCGGTGAGAAGGAAAAGGTTTCTATTGGCAAGGGAGTTAAAGATTTTATAATAGATAAGGTGGAGTTTAACGTAGTAAAATCGAGAGAAGTGGAATGGGAGAAGTGAGTATTAAGCTCATTTGGAGAAAAAGAAGATAGCGTAAGATGAGATGACGATTTGCCGAAACCAAGAGATTTAAGAAATTTCCAGATATCAGAGGAGGACGAAGACAGCACGTTTTCATGTATGTAATGGCGTTTGGCAGCCCTCACCACCATATTGCAGCGGTTTCTGAGTTTTTTGAACTTATCCCATTTCAGGATACAGCGATCAGCTTTGAAATCACGGAACGCCTTGTCCCTTATAGACATTGCCATACGGACTGCTTCTGTTATCCAGGGGGCTGGCGGCCGTCTCACTCTCACCGCGCGTCGTGGAGCGTGTTTGTCGAATAACTCCAAAATAGCATTATTTAGTGCAGAAACCTTACCGTCAACTGAGTCTGCCTCAGCCAACAAAGACCAGTCAATGGCCGTCGCCTCAGACTGCAGCTTATCCACATCAATCTTTGAGAAACTGCGGAGATGTACAAACTCAGCCCTGCGCTTAGGTGGACGAATGTTATAAGACAAGAAGATCAAGTCATGATGAGAAAACCCTGGCGCTAGGAGCTGTCCATGCTTAGACACGAAATCAGGAGAAGAAGATAAAATTAAATCAAGCAAAGTGTCGTCAGAGTCAACGTTACGATGTGTGGGAGATGAAGGAAGAATAGACAGGTTGACAGATTCAACAATGGACAGAAGTTTACGGGAACTTGTTGTATCCTAATGAAAACTTTCTCAGGCTTTACAGGGACTCTGCTACAGATTATGCGATTACTGTAGCATCCCCTTCACAAAACAGTCCATGTGATTTAATGGGTCAAGTGATTGCTGAAAAAATTAGGGTGCACTGTTCAGCGTACACAGCTGGTTATATAATTATGTAGGAAAATAACAAAAACAATTATTTAAACTAATAAAAACTTTCTCAGGCTTTACAGGGACTCTGCTACAGTCATTCACAATTATTTGAACATTTTTTGTTACAAAAATAATCTAAAATCAAAACAGAAAAATATTTTAAGCGAAAAATTCGCTTTATTTTCTAAAATAGGGTGCAGTCAACATAAAGAAAAAGTCCTAGACTTATTTTTAACAGTTATAATTCGCCTGCAGGTGCACAATTGGAGCAAAATAATAAATAAAATATTAAAAGGCGCGATTGAAGAAAAATACGTAATTAGAATGAGTGAGCCTCAAAAAATGGCTTTAAATAAATATAAAACATTTAGGGGTAAGAAAGAAATGTTTATCGAAATAAAAACCGCTAAATTAAATAATTTTAGTTTTCTTTATACATTTCCCTAATATCCTTGAAACATAATACAAATCTTTGACTATCACTATTCAGCTGATAAGGAGCCTGAATCAAATTTATCGATACATTTTGCACGTCCCTAGAGCTACAAATCAATAAACTTTGAATGATCAACTGGTCACGTTACATCTCTAGTTCCTCGCGATGGTAGCGACAAATCGCGGGCACGGCAAATGAGAGAAACTATGCCAAAAGTCACTGTCGCATCTGTAGCTACTAATATAGTAATCTGTGGTCTCGATTCCGCGCGTTCAAAACGGTTGAAAGGTTAAACCAAATCTGACTTTGCCATTCCAATTTTGTCATATACAGATAACTATAATAGCATTTAAGACTTTGTCATTTCTACCGCTTCATTTTTTATGTTAAATTGATAACATTTCCGTCGTTTTCTTAACAATATCTTGTCTCTATTTATTGAACTGTAAGATAGTTCCGATGCCATTTTTCTGCCATTTATGAACCCCCGATGTAAAAAAGGGTTCTTATAGGTTTGACGTGTATTATTTTTGTTCTGTTGATTAATAAACCGAAATAAACGTCTGATTATTTTCGCTTTTAGGGAATAAAAATGAATCTCGCGGCAGAAAACTTTTGAGGATAGTTGATGATCAATTTAATATACGGGCTAGAACTATTGATGAACCTCAGATTAATGAAAATTTAGAAAAATCTAGTTTTGAGGAATATAATAGTTTTAAAAAGACAAATGCTACTCCTAAAATTAATTCTACGTCAATGGTTAAGCAGTGGATAGATAGCAATGACTTGGAAAATCAGGATCCAATACCAATGATACCTGAAACTACGGAAGCGATAAATTCATCCATGATAACCGTATCTGCTATGGAGGATCCAATATCAACGATTCCTGAAACTACAGAAGCGATAAATTCATCCTTGACAACCATATCTGCTATGGAGAATAATGTAATAGCTAGCCCACCCATTATAAATACAACCCCGGGTAATAACGATTCCGAGTCTGAACAAAATGGAGATATTTCACCATCCGAAGGTTCAGAATACAAGCCAAATGAGAAACAGGCTAGAGACTACACTAAACTCTTCAAATCATGAAACGTATCCAGTTTTTCTAGTTCTGACAGCAGCTCATCCAGTTCCAGCAGCAGCTCATCCAGTTCTAGCAGCAGCTCTTCTAGTTCTCGAAGCAGATTTCTTGAACCTAATACTACGGTGGACTTAAAAAATAATAAACGCAATAGTGAACCAAAACCAACACCACACGTAACTGTTAATGTAGAGCAGAAAAAAAAAAAAAGAAAAAAAAAACGGTCTAGAAAACGTCAAAGAAATATGAATGAGTGGAAACAAGTCATATCCAAGCGTTTGAAAAACAGTGGCCAAGATACACTACAAAAAGAGGAAAAATTGTAGCAGCAAAATCAATTCTTCCTCCTTGCCCTGATAAATGCCGACTTTCGTGTTCCACTAAAGTTTTTTTGGATTCCTGACATCTAGGGGTACTTGGAAATACCCCATGTATGTTCCGCGATTTTTAGTAGTTTTCGAGTTCTGATTTTTTCTTTTAATTTTGAAAACAAATTAATAAAATTAAATAAAAAGAAACATAGTTTTATTCTTTAAATATGTATACGGTACCTACTTATTATTCAATTAGTTTAAATACTATTACTTTTCTAAGCGGTCTTATACTTAAAATATTTATCTGTAATGGGTCCGTATTGGCTTATATATTTTTTTTTATTCCTATTTGATTAGGAAATTTATGAGAACAAATTATTAGTATTCAGTACCTACCTAATTATTTTCACCGCAGTCGGTTTTTTGTTTTCTTAAAATGTTTTTGTATTTCACACTTTTAAGTGATTAATATAGGCACACCTGTAAGTTGATTATTAAAGTTATTGGCTACACACACCTGTACTTTTTTGTATAGCAAACCACCCACTATAAGGCTAAGTTTATATGACCGCGCCGCGGTACCGCGCGGTACAAGATCTAAGTAAACGGTGATTATCGTCTACATTACCTTGTACATTAACTTGTACGAGTACGTTTGAGAATTCAGTTCAGAGCTCTTTGAAAGAAATGACTCAGTCGCAAGCTCTTTTCGTAAGACTGAGCTCCTTTTTAAAAGGACTCAGTCGCGAGTTCTTTTCGTAAGACTAAGTTATTTTTTAAAATACTCAGTCACTAGTTCTTTTTAGGAAAGCTAAGTTTTTAATTAAAGGACTTAGTCTTGAGTTATTTTTAAAAGAGTGAGCTCTTTTAAAAGACTCAGTCTCTAGTTCTCTTTGGCAAGACTGGAGTCTATTTTAAGAATACTAAAAACTCCGAGAGACTTCAGCTTTAATTTATTAATTTTTGACTTGAGTCTCAAAAAAGAACTCGGAGTCCCAAAATTAGGACTAAAAGACTCAGTTCTTTTACAACACTAGTCTATAACGGCAGGCTTGTCTGTCTTGTTCGCTGACGATACGACGGTGGTGGTCGGTGCGCGGACGTACCAACAACTCGGTGAAAAAATCCATGAAGCGTGTGGGCAGTTACAGGATTGGTTCTCGGCAAACGGGTTACTATTGAATGTCACTAAATCGAATATAATGGTATTCTCAGGCAGGAGCGTCAACTTGCCCGATTGCGTAATAAACGGCCCGATGCCATTATGTTGTGAGAGTAAGTTCCTCGGGTTTACGATTGATTCAAATCTCAACTGGAAGTGCCATGTAGACAAACTGTGCGATAGATTGGGTGGTGCAGTCTTTGCGTTGCGAAAATTGCGACCTCTGGTTTCTCCTGATGCACTACGACCGGTTTATTTTGCCCATTTCCACTCTCTGATGTCATATGGTACTCTTCTTTGGGGTAATTCAACTGATTCCAACAGAGTGTTGATACTGCAGAAGCGAGCATTGCGTACAATGCTCGGGGTGGGGCCTAGGGTCTCATGCAGGGACTTATTCGTGGCGCATCGCATTATGACTCACTACTCGATCTATCTGTTCGATATAATCATGTTCGTTAGAAAAAACCTTGGCAGTTTTTTGTCAATGAGTAAGAATAAACGGAGTCACCTTGCAGGCCGTCTGAATTCGGTTCCTCGACGCATGGCACTTTCAGAGGAAAACCTGCGAGTCATTGGTCCGACATATTATGAAAAACTGCCCACAAAACTTAAAAGCGAACCATCGGACGAAGCATTTGGACGCCAGCTAAAGAGCCTTTTATTGAATAGTCCGTTTTATTCTACAGTGGAATTCTTGAAAAAGGATTTCACTGTAGCGTAATGACTTATTATATTATTTGTAAATTGTTTATTTATAATTTCGTGTAACTTTTACTTGACATTGTTTATTCCTCTCTTGACTTAATATTGACGACATCTATTTTTATATAAATTTTAAAATTCTATTTTGTGACTTTTTGTATTTAATTTGATTTTTTGCGTTATTTTATTTCTTATTTTGTTTTCATTTTATTATTTTTGACGATCTTATTGTGAAAATCCATTAATTGACCATTAATATATTCAATTTACATTAATTGAAATGTAATTGAATCTGTATTTTTGTAATAAGAAATAAATAATCTAATCTAATCTAATCTAATCTTTCCCGCAGAAGGTTTTGATCTTTGTAGACTTGGGAAAAGCGACTATGTAATGTTTGTCGTCCAGCTTCTCCAGGGCTTCTTTGTCGAGTAGAACTGATGAGAGCTTGCATGTAGTGTCCAGTCTCTGCGTAGTAATGAGAGTCTGGATGCAGTCCGCTTGATCTCGTGGTCTGTATTCAGTTTTCGCCTGGCAGAGGTACCAAGTATTGGACTTCGGACATTCTGTCTCTATGTACATGAAATCATTTCTATGTATTGCAATATAAGGAGAGGCAGGGATTATTATAGTATGGTTTTTACTAGGAACAATGGATAATTTATAAAGGTCGTAAGTATAAGGAGAGGAAATCGGTACTTGAAAGGCTATGACTATTTTATTATTACTATAGTAAGAACCTAAGTAGTTTGATTACGTCATAGTACTCCCTAAGGTTCAAATCTATGATTTCATCTTTATTATATAATAATTTTAACTTATCTAACATAGATCTTAATGCATTTAAACTTAACATAGAATGGTGAGTGCTCGATGCACGTATAAAAGCTAATAGATTCTCTAACTTTAATAATTCGTCGGCTAAATCTTCTATGTTATCTCCTAATATTAAAAGTAATTGAGCCAAATGGGCATACTCAACTAAATCATTTTCCTTATCGGCTTCACTTACCAAAACTAAGTCAAGTACTTTTTCTATCTTACGCTGATTTTCTACTATGGAATTTAATATGATGGTTTGATGGTGTGTGTGTACATCCATTCTTTACTCAAACTTATGTGGCTGTTAAATTCTGTAACTAATTTATCTTCATTATTTTGTAAAATATATAATGTGTTCATTTCCTCTTGAACATATTCTAATGCTTTCTTAATATGGAAGAATCCTTTTTCATGCGGGACGCATGCACCTAATACGTGAGCCAAGGGGCTCCCTTAGTCCGCGCAAGTATGATTGCATAGCGATCTTTTTATATAACTGACGCTTGGCCTCAATAGTTGTAGCAAGATTATCGTGTAAAGTAACATAGGTCATTATTGTGCTGAAAAGGGTCTGGCAGCGTTCATAAAATTCTGGAAGGGATAAGTAAAACTAGAGATAAAATTATTGGAAGATAAGCCCTATAAAGAATTTCATATAACGGGAAGGCAGACTGCCACGCTTCTAACTATGCTTGATTTACATGCGCGCGTCTTGCATGCGCGTGATTGGAAGCAGTGCAAGCGCGCCTTCTTCGCGTGCTTGCATGAACGTCGTGCTAATAACGGTTCTTCTTTGGTAGAAGTGGTTTCTCAAATGGTAGAAGACCTAGTAGCACTAGGATGCTTATCGGCAGGCTTAGATACCGTCGTGGCTCACTTTGCTCTACTGCTTTTCCGTGGGAGTTTGGCTGTGGAGATGATACAGGCTTATGCCTCAGCTAGAATCGATCAGAGACTCAGCGCACATTCTTTCATTGTAAGGCACTGTTTCTTGCGGGCCCCAACTCCGGATACTCAGGTGTATGCCAATACAATGTACAACATGTTTGTTGGCTCAAATCCAGAAGTTCAAAGATCGATGATTAAATACACTTTAGAAGATAGCGAACACAGATACGAGCTCTGCACTACCAGAACAGATCTGAGTGCCAGGTGGAATATTTAGTGGATTATTAGGATGGGTCCTTGGTTACTTTCTCGCATCAGATGGTCGCGGGTGACCAGTGGAAAGGAACTGGCTCATGGACTCGGGCATCGACTTCCGAACTCAATCCAGGAATTGCCGATGTTACGTCTTCGGCAGCGAGCGATCGTGACGAAGCGTCAGACGACGTAGAATTGAATGAATGTGAACTAGCTATGCTGAATCTGTCGGAAAGCGGCAATCAAGATCAGGGGCATGACCATCCAGAAGTCGAGGAATGTCATTCTACCTATACCATGGCTAACGAGCTATCACTGGTTTCCTACCGGGATCATCTAGACTCATCTAGTAAATCGACAACCTCATCAACAACAATTGCGCCGGACGACGACGGGAGCGTTGGCTACGACGACCCGGTCGGTGCGCCTCCATCATGAATGACGGGATTTGTTAACGATTACACGATGGCATGTAGATATAGCGATAATATGACTTGCGCATGATGCCACTTATCAGCGCTCGGTTATGCGGAGTTACGACTGGGAATTATGACAAGCTAAGGTGGAATTTATATAATGGCAGTAAGGGTATCGCCATTTTCTTGAAAATCAATCTAAAAATCACTACCGTAAAATGGGGTCAATAGGGTATGGGAACAAAAATCAAACATGTGCTAAATCGAAAATCATTTCGAGGTATTTGTATTTTATACCTTATTTAAATATTTAACATTTTTAAAAGCAAAGGATCCAAAGTGAAAGTGAATCTAAGAAAAAAAGAAAAGACGTGGGAAAAAAATTGAAGAAAGCAGGAATTGAAAAAGATCAAAACGATGATTATATTTTGTTAGAACTTCAAGGAATGATCGATTTGGATATTGATTCCATGCCATTCTTATTCGTGGATAATGAATGTGAAATATCAACTGAATTGAGAACAACATGACACAAAAACCCATAGCAAATGAAAAGACAGAAAAAATATGAAAAAAAATGTATTTAATGAAAAAATTGATTCTATAAAAACCCAAGTTGCTTTGAGCGAATTGCCTTCCATGATGCCGTAAAAGTGTCTGCGCCAAGTCAAACAAGACTACTAAAGGAAAACTACTATAATAGTGAAACAGACATTTTAAAGGCATTGATTGATTCTGAAGATGATTAACTGTCTTAATTCAATTGTGATTTTATATTTAGTAAGGTTGTTTTGATTGAAGTTCTAAAGTTTTGTGAAGCTTATTAGTTATGAAGATCGTTAAATAATATAGTTTCTGAAATAAAAACAAAGTTAAATTTAATGATAATTAAAGCGTTGATTTATTATAAATTTAGGTGTTTTTTTTAATATATACCAAAGAACAGGAAGAATAAAACTCTTTTAAAAGTAAATACTATTTTATTTATCTCCTAGCAACTCAAATTCGTCTTTCAGTTACTAGGAGAGGCATCACCGAAACAATGAAGTACTTCAAGAAGTACATATAGGTACCTACTTAAATGATTATAAAATATAAAAGCAATTTTTCACAGCCCTGGTCAAATTTTCTATTCACCCCATATGTGTTTCTATCGACCCCGCCTACGGGGTTAATTGAATTCGCACAAATTTTTGATTTTTTTTCAAGAAACTTCGGATTAAATAAATGATTAAAGTGGCAAAAACCTTAAATTGTACTGCCGGATGTCTCTCGGAAGCGTAAAACATCGGCAGGTTTGAAATGAATTTGCATAAAATACTCGTACATGTTCAAAGTTGAGTTTACATTAGAGTTTCATAGAGAGCAGTCTTACTGTCATTCTGTACAGGAGGCTTATGTTCCTAGTGTCAAAAACACGTGTACACTAAGACCGTTTTAGGTATCATACATACACATATACAGGGGCAACACACATTGACAGTACGGTGGTGGCCGTTGTGTATGTGTGAACGTTACTTGGACACGTGAGTCATTGCTTCGCCAAGAGAGGTCAGTGACGCACCAGTTTGCGCGGGAACACATCGCGTCTCTCGCAACAAGTAAGTGAGAATACCTATTTGTGCTAGATTATATGGTAATATATTTTAAATTACAATGGAAATGGATAGTGTGTTATCCTCCTATTTCTATTATGCTATACTAATACTATTATTTGTGTTTCTAGATGGAAAAGGACGAAGAACGAATACGGAAGCTTTTAGAAGACGCGTCTACCCCGGATACGATCTCAGAGCGAGACCCTTATAGCGACCAAGACGGGGAATATGGATCGGATATGGATTATGAACCTCAACGAACTATCGAGTTCTGATGATGACTCAACTCATTGTTCATCGGAATCAGTAAGTGATACTGGCGATCTGCAGAGCAAAAGCAACAGGTTAGTTCCATCATTACACGTGTCGCGAGCTGTGGTGCCTCTTGATATAGGTCTAAGGCCAGCTAATCCATGTATACAAACACCAGATGGTATAATTTGTGCAGAGCACGCTACTGACGTGTCTTTGTCAATAAATCCAGCACTACCAGGTGATGCTCATGAACCTAATGAGCGCTCTAATAACGCTCCTGTCGCTAAAATTTCAGTAATACAAGAAAATGCCCAAATATTACCTGACGAGTCTGCTGAAGATGCCACTGTCGCTGAAATTCCAGTTATACCAGGTATCGTACTACCTGATGAGCTTCATGACCCACACTGAGAGAAAACTTCGGTTGAACCAACCAAAAACCTACCAAACTACACGTTAAAATAGCGCCAATCGAGATTTTTGTTACTTTAACAAATATGACTTTGTTACTGTAACATCTGGTTAATTGTAATATTTACCAATAAATTGATAAAAAACTACTGTTATTTTGTAAGAGAAACAAAATTATTTAGTGTTCACAACCAATTAATATTTACCAATTTTTTTTTGTGATTTATTTTACAAATACATTTGGTTGAATTCGGTTGGTTTAACAAATTCATATTTGTTAGATTGAACATTGCTAAGTTAACAATTTTTAAGTTTTTATTTACCATTTAATCTTGGTAATTAACCGTTTTTTACAGCAGTTCCTGGTTGTAACTACCAATTTTGTTTGTTAAATATTCAGTTTTAATCATCAAATATACCACTATTATTGTAATATTGAAAAAAAAACGGTTAAAGTAACAAATAAGCTTTGGGTAAGACTTATCGAAAGCATATGTTGGGTTTACTGATTGTAAAGGTCCAAATACTATGTTATTAACAGCAGCTTCAACTGCTATAACCAATAGTGTTATTCAATTCAACAAAAATGACTGTTCAACCAACAAAAGCTTTGGGTAGGATTTAACAAAATGTTGATTGGATTTACATTGAAGTTTTGGTTAGATTAACTAAAAAGTGGTAGTATTACTGTTTAATATTACTAGTGCAGCAGTCTATTGTGACCATTTTGTCTGTTATAATAACAAACGTTTTAGGTGAGTTATACTGAAATGTTTGTTACTTCACTTGTAGATTTTGGTTGGACTAACTAAAAATATGGTCAGATTTGTGTTCATTAATACTAATAAAGCTGTTTATTACCACCTTTAATGTATTTTGAAGCAACAAACTCTTTAGGTAAGTGATACAGGAAACCATTGTTGAATTCACTATTTGGGTTTAGTGAGACCAACTAATAAAGCGGTTGGTTTTTTTTGGCTACACACACCTGTACTTTTTTGTATAGCAAACCACCCACTATAAGGCTAAGTTTATATGACCGCGCCGCGGTACCGCGCGGTACAAGATCTAAGTAAACGGTGATTATCGTCTACATTACCTTGTACATTAACTTGTACGAGTACGTTTGAGAATTCAGTTCAGAGCTCTTTGAAAGAAATGACTCAGTCGCAAGCTCTTTTCGTAAGACTGAGCTCCTTTTTAAAAGGACTCAGTCGCGAGTTCTTTTCGTAAGACTGAGTTATTTTTTAAAAGACTCAGTCACTAGTTCTTTTTAGGAAAGCTAAGTTTTTAATTAAAGGACTTAGTCTTGAGTTCTTTTTAAAAGAGTGAGCTCTTTCAAAAGACTCAGTCTCTAGTTCTCTTTGGCAAGACTGGAGTCTATTTTAAGAATACTAAAAACTCCGAGAGACTTCAGCTTTAATTTATTAATTTTTGACTTGAGTCTCAAAAAAGAACTCGGAGTCCCAAAATTAGGACTAAAAGACTCAGTTCTTTTACAACACTAGTCTATAACGGCAGGCTTGTCTGTCTTGTTCGCTGACGATACGACGATGGTGGTCGGTGCGCGGACGTACCAACAACTCGGTGAAAAAATCCATGAAGCGTGTGGGCAGTTACAGGATTGGTTCTCGGCAAACAGGTTACTATTGAATGTCACTAAATCGAATATAATGGTATTCTCAGGCAGGAGCGTCAACTTGCCCGATTGCGTAATAAACGGCCCGATGCCATTATGTTGTGAGAGTAAGTTCCTCGGGTTTACGATTGATTCAAATCTCAACTGGAAGTGCCATGTAGACAAACTGTGCGATAGATTGGGTGGTGCAGTCTTTGCGTTGCGAAAATTGCGACCTCTGGTTTCTCCTGATGCACTACGACCGGTTTATTTTGCCCATTTCCACTCTCTGATGTCATATGGTACTCTTCTTTGGGGTAATTCAACTGATTCCAACAGAGTGTTGATACTGCAGAAGCGAGCATTGCGTACAATGCTCGGGGTGGGGCCTAGGGTCTCATGCAGGGACTTATTCGTGGCGCATCGCATTATGACTCACTACTCGATCTATCTGTTCGATATAATCATGTTCGTTAGAAAAAACCTTGGCAGTTTTTTGTCAATGAGTAAGAATAAACGGAGTCACCTTGCAGGCCGTCTGAATTCGGTTCCTCGACGCATGGCATTTTCAGAGGAAAACCCGCGAGTCATTGGTCCGACATATTATGAAAAACTGCCCACAAAACTTAAAAGCGAACCATCGGACGAAGCATTTGGACGCCAGCTAAAGAGCCTTTTATTGAATAATCCGTTTTATTCTACAGTGGAATTCTTGAAAAAGGATTTCACTGTAGCGTAATGACTAATTATATTATTTGTAAATTGTTTATTTATAATTTCGTGTAACTTTTACTTGACATTGTTTATTCCTCTCTTGACTTAATATTGACGACATCTATTTTTATGTAAATTTTAATATTCTATTTTGTGACTTTTTGTATTTAATTTGATTTTTTGCGTTATTTTATTTCTTATTTTGTTTTCATTTTATTATTTTTGACGATCTTATTGTGAAAATCCATTAATTGACCATTAATATATTCAATTTACATTAATTGAAATGTAATTGAATGTTGAAGGGAGCAAGTTAAACGCCAATGTCTGCAATCGTTATTTATTCAACTTCATCATACAATACAATGTAGGTACATAAACGTTATTAACCTAAAAAAGCATCAGAGCGGACTGCGGGGCTATCGCACTCTTAGCCTATAAGGGATCTAGCCTACTGAGAGCTCAAGAGTGGACTGCGGGGCTATCGCACTCTCTTGCCGTACTGACTATACTAGAGGACTGCGGGGCTATCGCTCTAGCACGGTCGCTAACCGGTAAGGAAGACAATTTTGTATGGCGTGCGGCTGTTTATATAAGAATCCGGAGCGCACGCCGAGTGAGTGGGGATCGACGGTGGGGCGTGCGTGACGTCGATGAGCGGGGCAGATAGATGTGCGAGAGGGAAAGTATTCGGGTCAGGCGCGCCGGTGTGCAATATATTTGCTACAATCTCCCCCTCTGGTACTCGGTAACGTCCCGTGAGAGTACCAGTAATCAATAAGATCGCTGGTCCTTGGTCGTCTTGCTTGGCCTTCCTCTTCGTCGAATAGGTAAAATTGGAGTTGGAGTTTCATCGCTTCGTTTTTCAAACTTCACTATTGCGGATGTATGAAATCTTCCGATTGGTTTCTCAGGTTCCTGGATATTAGCAACTTCATATATTGAGCTTCCATATTTCTTGGTTATAACATATGGTCCATCGTGTCGAGGAGCAAATTTTGCGGAGAATTGTTTTTCTTGACTACTTATAGGATGAGTTTCTACAAGTACTAGTTCTCCATTAGTATAACCAGGATCAGATCGTCGTTTAAGGTTGGCTCGGCTTCTATTATTGTCTTGCATGCTTTCAATATTAGCCCTTGCGGTAGCTAAATCATTAACCAAGTTCTTGAGATGCGGTGTAATTTCTGGTACAAAATTTTCTGTTTGTACAATGGCTGCGAAATTATGTGCTATTTCATATGGAGTTCGCATTTCTCTCCCGAATGTAAGATATGCTGAAGTGTACCCTGTACTTTGATTGTGTGCAGAGTTCATTGCAAATCTTATAGCGTGTAAAGTTTCTGGCCATTTACTATGTTTATCCTTGACCATGATTGCAATCTGACTTTTCATGTCCCTGTTCTTTCGTTCTACAATGTTTGGTTCTGGGTGATATACAGGAGTCAGGAATTGTTGTATGTCGAGGCAGTAAGTCAGTTTTTGCATAACTGCAGACACGAATTGTACGCCATTATCACTTGTTATTCTTCGTGGCAGACCATATCGCAAGAATACTTCATTAAGTAGCGTTAGAGCGCATTATTTGGCTGTAGCTTCTTTTAATGCGAATAATTCTACCCATCTTGATGCAGTGTCTTCTACTATGAATATCCATTTTTCCCCATTTGATCCCTTAGGGAGAGGACCAAACAGGTCCATGGATAGGACTTCAAATCTTTGGTACGTCGCAGTTGATTGAAATAAGCCAGCTGGTTTTTGATTCGTTGGTTTGTATTTTTGACATTCGACACAGGTTTTAATATATTTAACAACATCTTTGCGTAATCCCGTCCAGAAAAAAATGTTTTTGATACGTTTTACAGTTCTGTCTATTCCTAAGTGGCCAGCTGTGGGTGCATCATGAAATGATTTCAAAACATTGTTTACTTCTTGTTTTGGTACAACCAGCTTTGCGTTTTCATCTTCCTGGTCTGGTGTAAATCGATAGAGTACACCGTCATGGATGAGGTAACCTCTCTTGGACCACTGTATGTAATCTTCAGATTCTACCTGTTCTTCTAATGTTTTAATTATGATGCGAAGATCTTCATCCTTCATTTGTTCTGTGCGAATTTCCATTTCGCTTCTACGGGGTAAATCGATTTCTACTTTACAGATTTCACATTGCTCTGTATGATTTTCACATGGAGGTCGAGAAAGGGTATCTGCTAAGATATTATTTTTCCCTGGAGAGTACTTGATTTCGAAGTTGTAGGGTTGAAGTTGAAGTGCCCACCGTGCGAGACGGCCTGTAGGGGATTTTAAATTTAATAGCCACTTCAAGGGTTGGTGGTCTGTAATAGTTAGGAATTTTGATCCCTCTATGTAACCTCTGAAGCGTGATATTGCCCATACAATTGCCAAAGCTTCTTTTTCAGTAACTGTGTAGTTGCATTCCGCTGTTGTGAGTAGTCTGCTGGCATATTCTATAGGATGCTCATCCGCATTCTCCCCCTGCATCAAAGCTGCTCCGATAGCATAATTACTTGCGTCTGTTTTGATAGTAAAGGGTGCTTCGTAATTAGCTTGTTTTAAAATTGGTGCGGTAGTTAAAGCGATTTTCAAACTGTTATACGATTGACGCTGTGATTCATTCCACTCCCAAGTGACTTTCTTTCTTGTCAGATTCGTCAATGGTCTTGCTATTTCTGCAAAATTCTGTATAAATCTTCGATACCATGAGGCTGTTTGAAGAAATGACATCAATTGTTTGAGATTTTTGGGTTCGGATCTATTCATTACTGCTGATATTTTCTCAGGATCTGTCTTAATACCTTCTGGTACTATAAGGTGTCCCAGGTACTTTATTTTTGAACAGCCAAATTTACATTTCTTTCTGTTGGCTTTCAAATTGAAATCTCTTAATTTTGTGAAAACTTCTCGTAGGTCTTCTAAGTGAGAAATTAAGGTATTCGACCTCATTATTAGGTCGTCTAAGTAACATAGCACGCATTGCGCTCGCAGCCCATGTACGAATTTGTCCATCAAACGTTGAAATGTGGCCGGCGCGATTCTTAAACCAAAAGGCATGCGCTTAAACCTATACATTCCAAAGGGTGAAATGAATGCTGTTTTGTCTTTATCATCAGAATGCATTTGAATTTGCCAGTATCCTGATTGAAGATCAATTGTTGACATATATGGCATTGCCTTTGCTTGGTGTAGTAAGTCGTCCATGCGTGGTAGAGGATATCGATCAGGCTTAGTAATTTCATTAAGCCGTCGATAGTCAATACATACTCTTATATCGTTATTCGGTTTAGGGACTAGGACAACAGGTGCTGACCAAGGGGAATTACATTCCTCAATGATGTCCTTACTTATCATTTCATCTATTTTTTCTCTCAGCTGTTGCTGTCTGACTGGTGATAGTCTATATGGTTTAACGGCTATAGGAGGATGATTACCAGTGTCAATGCTGTGCTCAGTTTGAGATGTGAGCCCCCCATTTTCCTCGAATATATCGCTAAATTCAGTTAGTATTGAGTTAAATTGTATTTTCTCATTATTGCTCAATGAGTGACCCTCATCAGGTGTTAATAAAATATCAAGGCAATACAGTGACATAGGATTTATTGGTAAATAATTAATACGTGGATCAATTTTATTATTTGGGTCAGCTGGTTCGCGTGGGCGAGATGGGCGTGGTGGAGTATCTAACTTGATAAGCTCCCAACGCGGTCTCTTCTCGGAGGGACTAGCAGTGTCAGTGTGACTTGGTGATAGTGTCGCAGTCATCGGTGAAAGCATTTTCAGTTCGCTGGTCCATTTTAGAAAGTCTGACAGGCCGCTATCCTCGAAGTTAATCTTTCTTTTGACAGATTTTTCAGGCTTCAATTGGAGGAATTTGAACATTTCGTTTGGCTTGTCGATAAAGGACCAAACACGCTGCGGTAGGTTGAGCGTAACTCCAGCTGTTTCCAGAAAATCTATTCCTAACAGCGTTCGATTGTCAGTTGCATCTGGCAGTATTGTGAATGTGATGGGAAGGATTCTATTACCCATGACAATGTCGACAGTGCAGTTAAGCAGTTCTTGCGTTTTGGTCGAGCCGTCCGCCAAGCTTACATCAGCTGTGATTTTATTAAATTTTTCTCCTGTATCTTTGAGAATTTGATACAGTTGAGTACTTGCAACGCTGGTACGAGCCGCCGTGTCAATAAATGCGTAGCCTTGTTTGCCTTTGATGGATACTTCAATAGTTGGTATGTTGACATGGTTTTCGAGTGTCGCTTGCATGGCATAGAAGGAGACAGGCTTGGCTGGAGATTCTTTAGCTTTGCATGTGTCACAGTTGCTTCTAAATACACCAGGCGCTCCGCAACCGTAACACTTAATGAAAGGTTTGCCTTGTTCATTTTCAGCAGGTTCTGTTGGCTTCGGAACATTTGCCAATCGTTTACGACATTCTTCAATTAAATGTCCTTTCTTTCCACAGTAAACGCAACGCTTGATTTTGCGTTTGTTATCAGACGGGCCCGATGTACTTGTTAAATTTTGTTCTTTTTCAAGGACCTCTAAGGCGCGGGCACGCTCTAATAAATGCGCAAAAGTCTTGATTTCATTACGGCCTATCTTCTTTTTTAGTGACAGTTTCAATAAGCCGTACACTAGGTCGATTTCTTCGTCTTCTTTATGACGCTTGGGTGGTAATAATCCCAAAAGTGCTCGTTTTCGGCAAAGGAACTCGTCTATTCCTTCGTTACCACCTTGTGGTGTAGCAAAAAGCTCCATATCTCATATTTAGTTATATTTTGTTTTATTTTTAGTTACTATAGAGGGGATAATTGAGATCTGTGATTGCTCCAGTATTCACGATTTCAATACTTACCTACCCAAGAACAATTGTCAATTTACTATTACTCACATAAACATCCGTTCCATAATTAAAAACTTTAGTTTGGTGGTACAGTTTATCAACAGTTATAATATTGATGTAATGATTTTAACCGAAGTTGGCATCTCCTATAGCAGTAATATTCAGCAGATGTTTTTGATAAATGGCTATGAAATGTACAGTGTGCTCCGTGAAAAACGTAGGGGCGGTGGCATTATAATGTATGTTAAAACATGTCACCGCTTTCAACTTGTTGAAAACACGTCTCTAAAACATTGTGAATCTATCATTGGTTACATACAAACCGCAAACCGTTGCGCGGCACACATCTGTGCATTATATAGACCACCCGTAGAAAGTAAGCACTTATTTATAACTGAGTTAAATCAACTATTGTGTAAGAGTATTTTCAAAAACACCGATTTTTACTTACTAGGTGATTTAAATATAGACCTAAAATCTCATGATAACATACGAGACCGCTATTTGAGCTGTATGGCTGAGTCCGGCCTGACGAACGCGATAACTGATTATACAAGGATCGAGAAACGGGATGATAAAATAACGCGCACTTGTATTGATCACATTTTTGCTAGATCGCGTTCGTTAGACCTTTACTCGGCGACACTTGGCACTGTAATGGCGGATCACCGCATGACTGTGCTGGCGTGCGTTGGAACAAGCAGCAACATACAGGGTGATCCAATTACCAAACACGTAATTAGTAATGAAAAATTATTACCACTGCTAAAACATATAGATTGGTGTCCAGTAGAGGAAATGCATTGCCCAAACGAGATATACAACTTTATCAAAGTAAATTTTGACAGGTGTTACGGGCAAGCCACGCACATACAGGCAGTTAATAAATTAAGTAAAAGAAATAAAGATCCGTGGATTAGTAATAAAATAAATAATCATTGTAAAAAAAGAGATACACTATATAGTAAATGGATAAAAGACTCAAGTAACAAAATATTACAATTAGAATATAATAGGCTAAGAAACAAAACAAGAAAGACAATCGAAAAAGCGAGAAATATCTTTCTATAATCTTCTAGCGTACGTAACACACATCTGGGGGGAGGCTATGGACAAGCATGGGGAATCTTTGGCCGTCAGCCTTGACATTGCCAAAGCTTTCGACCGTGTATGGCATCGTTCGCTTCTTTCCAAGCTTCCGGCATATGGTCTGCCACCTCGCCTATGCGACTGGGTCGCCGGATTTCTAGAGGGACGTAGAATTCGTGTCCTTTGCGATGGTCAAAAATCACGCTTTCTCCAGATTAATGCCGGAGTGCCGCAGGGCTCCGTCTTGTCGCCGACGTTGTTTCTTCTGCATATCAATGACATGTTATCTCTTGGTAATATTCATTGCTATGCGGATGATAGCACGGTCCACGCGCGATATTTCGAGCGCCCTGGGGCAAAGCAGACTGACATCGAGGAGAAGAGGCGAAGTCTTGTTGTTGAGCTTGACGGAGTGTTGGACCGCATTTCAGAATGGGGTGCATGCAATCTTGTCGAGTTCAATGCCAAGAAAACGCAGGTGTGTGCATTCACAGCAAAGGCGTCGCCTTTCCTTTCCCATCCCACTCTTCAGAGCTCCCCACTACCGATTAAGGATAGCCTAAACATCCTTGGCATGGATGTTCGTAGCAACCTAAACCAGCGGGACTACATTGAGAGCGTCATTAGAACTGCATCCCGTAAACTCGGAGTCCTGAACAGAGTGAGACGATTCTTCACGCCTGAGCAGCTCTGTCTCTTGTATAAGACACAAGTTCGCTCGTGTGTGGAATACTGCTCTCATCTCTGGGACGGTTCCGCTAAGTACCTACTCGAAGCTCTTGACAGGTTGCAGCGGCGTGCTATCCGTATTATTGGTAACCCAGAGGCAACTTTGACCCTTGAGCCTCTCCAATTGCGTAGAGACATTGCCAGGCTAAGTGTTCTCTATCGCTTCTACAATGGGGAATGCTCTGACGAGTTATTCCAGCTTATCCCACCCTCACCTTTCCACTCCCGTACCACGCGTGCTGGACTACGGCGTCACCCACACACAATTCAACATTTGTTGGCCCGAACTAAAAGGTTCGGTGACTCGTTTCTTTGTCGTACCATCCAGACGTGGAACGCTCTTCCAGCACATGTGTTTCCTTCCTCGTATAGTCCCGGGTTCTTCAAGCGGGGCGTGAAAAGGCATTTCTGCAGGCCTTCAAGGTGAGGATGGCCAGCCCAGTGATTCGTTTGAATGACTGGGCTTGTCAACCTCATATCTGGACCTCACGACCGCTTTCCATCAGGTGGAGTGAGGTCATCTTGACGGGCAATATAAAAAAAAAAAAAAAAAAAAAAAAAAAAATATTTTAACGATGAAATTGACAGCAATAAAAACAATCCTAGAAAACTATGGCAAGTCTTAAACTCATTATCTGGACGAATTGACAAAACGGTAGACGCAGCAATAATTAAAGCATTCAATAAAAATAAAATAACATTAAAACAAATAGCTAACAATTTTGGGGAGGAATTCAAAAACAATGTAAAGAGTATAACGACAGATTGTAATGATAAAATGTTGAATGAAAAACTATATACTTTCCCGGAAAATAAATCAATATTTTTCAAAGCAGCACAAAACGACTGTGTATCAAAAATCATAAAAAATTTGAACATAAAAAAAGCTGCGGGAATTGATGGGATTCGCTGCTTAGATGTGAAGTTGCTATGCGAAAAAATTACCAACGTTATAGTAAGGCTTATAAATACTAGTATTAAAACAGGAAAATACCCATCAGAACTAAAAACTGGGATTGTTAGGCCAATTTTTAAAAAGGGATCCCATGGTCAGTATGAGAATTATAGACCAATTTCGATACTGCCAATAATAGATAAGGTCATAGAAAAATTCATTTGCAACCAAATTCATACTTATTATACTGAATATGATGTTCTTTCGAGTGCTCAGTTTGGCTTTCGAAAAAACCGATCTACTACGTCTTTGCTCGCGAAATTTTCTGATGAAGTTAACAATTATCTAAATGATAAAAAACATGTAATAATAATATTTATTGACTTTAGCAAAGCATTCGACACACTCAGACACGAAACACTAATAAATAAGCTAGGTAATACGGGTGTTCGAGGGCCTATCCTTAAATGGTGTGAAAACTACCTTACTGAAAGGAAATTTCGAGTAAAAGTGGGCGACGAACTAAGTGAAGAAGTACCTGTCACAGCTGGAACAGCGCAGGGTTCGGTCCTGGGTCCTTTGCACTACTTGGCATACGTAAATGACATGGAAAATGTCGTGGAAAACTGCTCTGTCTTGCAATATGCTGACGATACCTGCCTAATAGCAGAGGATACAGACATCTCGAAAGCTGAACTGATCATACAGAAGGATTTTACAAACTTATGTAAATGGGCGCATGATGCAGGGCTAGTAATAAATAATAGCAAAACTAAGATAATGCACGTCCGGTCAAATTACCTGTTGAACGTGATGAGACCTCTTAAGGTAATATCACACAGCCACGAATGTCTGCATAATGCTCCTTTGGCAAATACATTGTGTAAATGTGATCAGCTAGAACAGGTCACTCACTATAAATATTTGGGTCTTATTGTAGACAGCAGATTCAACTGGAGCTTTCACATCGATCTTATTTGTGACAAATTAAGAGCCATGTTGGCTAAATTTGCCATCTTAAAGTATAAAGTGCCGCCTCGAATCCTATTAAACTTGTATAACTCTCTAGCTGAGTCTATTATATCGTATGGACTAACTAGCTACGGAAGAACTTTTAAAACCTACTTAGATAAAATTTATAACTTACAGCTAAGAATATTAAAAATAATAATACCAAATAAAATTAAAAAAAATATATGCAAAGAAAACAACTCGCTAGAAATATTTAAATATTGTAAAATATTACCCGTTCACGCAAAGTTTAAAATGCTTGTATTAATAGAACAGTTTCAAAATGAGCAGGTACAAATCAAAATCAAACACAAAATAATTACTAGAAAAATTACTCAAATTAAACTACACATACCTAGAGTTAATAATTACTATGGCCAACGTACACATCGCTTTCTAATACCTAAACTCATGAACGAAATACCAGCAAAAGTAATATCAGAAACTAATATTGAAAACTATAAACATAATTTCAAAAAATATTTTCTCGAACAGCTTCAAAGCTTACAATTATAATGGTATGGTTTACCCTGTATTGGTTGTTGTTTACGCCGGTTTCGTGACTTCCCAAACTGGTTTTCCTGGCGCGTCGCGAGCGATGATTGTCGACAACAAGTAAACACGTGTGCCGCCGTGGTTTTTATGCATTATATGCAGTTAGCTGCGTATTGTTTTAAATTGTGAATGGCTATGAATTTTTGTTTTTTTAGGTACAGTAAGCTATTGCTACTTACTTTGAAATATTGTTAACTAAGTTTTTAGGCACAGGCCGCGCGCTAAGATGCTCAAAGCATCCGTACAAACCGATCAACGGTTTTTGTGATGTTTTATTATAAGAATATTATGTAAACTTTTTGTTAAATAAATATAAAAAAAAAAAAAAAAAAATATATATCTCATATGGTTGACGCTTCGGCGCGAAGGCTGACTGCAGGTTCTTTATTGCTGCTGACCAGGTTTTCGTTTCTGCTCGGACCCCCTGCCACCAGGTACTTGCGTTACCTTTTAATAACAACGGGAATCCTGTCAGTGCGTCGTCATCCGATATGTTTTCAATTTTCTTGTAGATCTCAACGGCGGTGACAAACTCTTCTACCTTGTAAATGTCGCGTTCTCCGTTGAATTGTAGATCGCAACGGGTGAAATTTTTGTTCGACATCTTAGAGGTTATATCCAATTTGCTGAGCAACTGATTGAATTGTGCATCTGATAGTTGAATAGGTGGTTGAGACATCATAAGTTTTTCGTCAGCTACCTTCAATTCAAAATATTCTTCGTCAGTATTGGCCATGGTCATAGCATGAATTATAAGGCAGTGTCACACTATGGAGCTTCTTAGGCGAAAATGCTGTGGTCCAATGCCAGAACTTCGTTAAAAAAGTGATTCAACTTCTATGACGGCTGTTGTCTATGACGCTATTTGACGTTTCTAATTATTTTATTTGTTTGTTGTTTACTTCGCAGTGAATTTTTCAAGGTTGTTATTTCTTTGAATAATGTTTATTCATCGTAACAATTCATTTACGTTGGGCGCCACTATGAAGGGAGCAAGTTAAACGCCAATGTCTGCAATCGTTATTTATTCAACTTCATCATACAATACAATGTAGGTACATAAACTTTATTAACCTAAAAAAGCATCAGAGCGGACTGCGGGGCTATCGCACTCTTAGCCTATAAGGGATCTAGCCTACTGAGAGCTCAAGAGTGGACTGCGGGGCTATCGCACTCTCTTGCCGTACTGACTATACTAGAGGACTGCGGGGCTATCGCTCTAGCACGGTCGCTAACCGGTAAGGAAGACAATTTTGTATGGCGTGCGGCTGTTTATATAAGAATCCGGAGCGCACGCCGAGTGAGTGGGGATCGACGGTGGGGCGTGCGTGACGTCGATGAGCGGGGCAGATAGATGTGCGAGAGGGAAAGTATTCGGGTCCGCGCGGCAGGCGCGCCGGTGTGCAATATATTTGCTACAATGTGTATTTTTGTAATAAGAAATAAATAATCTAATCTAATCTAATCTTTCCCGCAGAAGGTTTTGATCTTTGTAGACTTGGGAAAAGCGACTATGTAATGTTTGTCGTCCAGCTTCTCCAGGGCTTCTTTGTCGAGTAGAACTGATGAGAGCTTGCATGTAGTGTCCAGTCTCTGCGTAGTAATGAGAGTCTGGATGCAGTCCGCTTGATCTCGCGTTCACGACAAAATGATTAATTAAAAACCGGACCAGTTGACGTTCGGTTAGAAATTGAAAGTTCTGAAGATATACCAGATAACACAACAGCCTACTGTTTGATCATAAACGATCGTCTATTTGAGTACAGGCCATTAAGTAACAAAGTGCGAAAGTTATCATGAATGTTATCGTCGATGTACAAGGTTTTAAAAATGATATCAACGAGTTTATACCAAAAGAAATAGCAATTCAAAATGCAAACCATATCTTTGTACTCTTGATAAAACCACCATATCCTTTTTATAATTTAACTAAAATGGAACGTTCACAAGTAAGTTGGATTGAAAGAAACGGAGGAATATATTGGAATGAGGGATATGTCCCATATTATAATTATAAGGTTATCGTAAGTGATTATTTAAAAAACAAACGTATTTTTACCAAAGGTTCAGAAAAAGTTGTTTGGTTAAAAAAAATATTACAAAGTGATAATGTGTATAACTTGGAAGATAAAAACTGTCCTAGTTTAACTAAATTGGATGAAAATTATACTGCATCTTCCGATATTTTTAGATGCATCTATCATAACAAAGTATGTGCGTTAAAAAATGTATCTTGTCTTAATAAATGGTGTCTAGAAAATGATATACTTTTCTAATAAACAAAATTATATTTACTATGTGTTTTATTTGAAATTGACCACATTCCATTACTCTTTAAATAAAACAATGCTTTTGAAAAGTTTATTCAGACCTTGCATGTATTCAAAACTGATAGATTAATACTTGAAACTGATAGATGAAGAGTTAAAACTGATTAATGTATAGCTGATACGTGAATAGTTAAAAGTTAGATAGCAGTAAGTACCTAACAATAGGTAGGTACAATCACTCATATCACGCTAAAAAGTAAACAAGCAATAATTAGTACAGTTTTATGAATATAATTTGTGCCTATTTATAAAAATGTTCAAAATGGATTTCCATTAATAAAAACACAAAATTTAATGTTTATTGAACGAATAGTTAAGAATGATAGATGAATACTTAAAAGTTAAATATTGAGGTCTCTGGATCAGGATCTTGATCCTGATCCAGAGACCTCAATCCTCGATCTCCTCGATCTCCTCAATCTCGATCCTGATTAATTAATTTGCTTTTAACAAAAGTCAGATCTACAGGAAAAATTGCATTAGCTGTCGCGTCATCCGGCATTGCCGCTACGCTTTTAGAAGGAGGCCGAACTGCACACTCTACATTCAAGCTCCCGCTGAAAATCGCCACCGATGATAATAACAGCGTCTGTAGTGTTTCTAAACAGAGCAATACAGGAAAATTGATCCGTGACTGCTCATTAATAGTCTGGGATGAAGCCACAATGTCAAACAAGACGTCTGTGGAAGCGCTGGATAGGACAATGCGCGATTTGCGCAGTAAAAATGCACCTATGGGTGGATGTACAATTCTGTTCTCAGGAGACTTTCGTCAAATCCTACCGGTTGTCACTAGAGGAACACGTGCGGACGAAATAAATGCTTCCCTAAAAAGATCCAACCTTTGGCCACACGTTAATAAGTTAGAGCTTAAAACTAACATGAGGCTTTCATTATCTTCACTTGAGAACAGGCTTTTTTCAGAGATGCTGCTAAAAGTTGGTAATGGAAAGTTAACACAAAGCGATGGAAGGATTAACCTAGAAAACCTTTGTGTTTTGATAGACAACATCCAAGATTTGGTCAACAATGTCTATCCTGACATTCATAACATAAGTTGTATGACTATATCTTGGTTTAAAGAAAGAGCTATTCTGTCACCAACTAACGAACAAGTAGATAAGGTAAATAACTTGATTCTTGCTAAGATTGATACGCCGACGCAAATATACTACTCGGTCGATACTGTTCTCGACTCGGAAGAAGCTGTTCATTTTCCTACAGAATTTCTTAATTCTTTGAACCCTTCTGGACTCCCTCCTCATAAAATGGAATTGAAAGTAGGTTGTCCTGTTATTTTATTAAGAAACCTGAATCCTCCCAAACTTTGCAATGGCACGCGTTTGCTGGTAAAATCACCAAAAAAAATCATAATAGAGTGCACAATACTCACCGGATGTGGTACCGGAGAAGATGTGTTAATTCCCCGAATTCCTCTGATACCATCAGATTTACCGTTCCAATTTAAACGCCTACAATTTCCGGCAAAGATATCTTTTGCAATGACCATTGTTAACGCCTGCACAATATTGCCCGGCAACATCACCGCGGCCCGCATTGGCTCGCGAACTGGATCGGCAATCGCCGATATTCTATCACTTATTCATCAGACGCCGAGCTAAACGGCTCATGTAAATTATATTAATAAATACATCGCATCAAGTCTTCGAGTTTTGTTCCAACCCTACAAAATTCCATTGAGCCCTGGAAGGCTCAAACATTGGCGACCGTGACAGGACCTGAAGTT
This sequence comes from Udea olivalis, assembly GCA_947369235.1. Classification (NCBI taxonomy): domain Eukaryota; kingdom Metazoa; phylum Arthropoda; class Insecta; order Lepidoptera; family Crambidae; genus Udea; species Udea olivalis. The sequence goes on from OX376355.1 coordinate 16,535,405, forward strand.
GGAAGATCAAGCTGAGGACAACTGGACATTGCCGAGCAGTGACGCAGCAAAAGTCTCACCTCGCAGCCTGGATTCAGATAAGTGCCCTGCTTACTCCTTCTTCCTATCAATCCTCAATATCCCTAATAAACCCCTAAAACCTTTAAATCCCTTATTTCCTATACATTTTCTAGTATAATTTTACACTTGTGCGATATTTCTCTACCCCTTAAATAAAAAAAAATTGTTAAAAAATTCTCTTCTTTCCTTATTATCGTAGTTTAAAGTAAAACAATCTTTAATATTTCATTAAAATATTCTTCTCCACCTATTTCGCGCCGATTTTTGCTGGATATTTAGCCGATTTGCCGAACATTTCAGTGTGCCACCGGCCGGTACCTGCTCTGCGGTTTTGATAACGGGACATCAGCTGAGTCTGTTCGTTGCGTCACCGGCTTCCTGGATGTCAGCTGGACGAGGAGCGTGAGATATGTATTATTTTCGTAATTATTTATAGACTTTTTGCCTTTCTCATCATTGTGGTGCTTTGTAATTTAGTTTTTACTACATATAATACGTTTCATAACAGTTTATCGCTCGAATACGGTTCTAAAGTACTTAATAATCCTATAAACAGCCTTTAATTGATTTTTATTTCTGTTTATCGTTAAATATTAAAAAAAAATGACAGACTGAGGCTTCAATGTACAAACCTGAGCCTATTAATACTGATTTAAAGCAACTCAATGTAAGACGTAGCACTGTTAAGGGTCAAATCACCCGATTTAAAAATTATCTAGATAAAATTACAAAGCAACCCAAGCTGTCGGCCATCGAGATTGCTGAATTATCTCTTAAGATCAGCAAGAAGAGGTCTGTCGACTAAATTTGATGAGTTGCAAACTCAGATTGAACTCATTAATTGTGAAAATTTAGAGGCCGAATCGGATGAAAGGGAGCGCATTGAGTTAGATTTTATTTTGTGTATTGCAATAGCGAAAAATCATTTAGAGCAAGAAAATGAGTTAAAGACTATGGACCAAGATAAAAGAAGGCGTGAGTCCTTATTTCATGAGGCTCAGTGCGATCTCGGTTATAACGATCCTGGCAGTGCAGCACTGGGACTCTGTTATAATCTTTTTATTCTCAGCTAAACTTGATAACCTCACATTAGTAAAATGGGAAGAGCAGCGTGTTCACCTTGGCGATTTGCCAAGTTTAGAACAATTCAAGCAGTTTTTAGTTGACAGGGCGGATATTTTAGAGTCAACTAATCGTAGTAAATATAGTAATTCAAATATTAATAACAGTAATAATTCAAAATATCAAAATTTGCATTCAAATAATTACAAAAGCCAAGGCCAATCAAAATCTTATACTGTAGTGCAACAAAACACTAACAATAGCACATTTACATGTATAATTTGTGACCAAAGGCACAAAATATATGACTGCCCTGTTTTTAATTCTAAATCTGTCAAAGATAAATTAAATTTAGTAAAAAAATACAAATTATGTACAAACTGCTTGCGCCAAGGTCACCCGGCTAGTGAATGCCGTATGGGTTCTTGCAGGCAATGCAATAAGCGGCACAATACACTCCTGCATCCAGTTGAAGACGCCAAAGCCAACAATGCAGGTGTTGTAGAAGCTGAATCTATTGTTAACTTCTCTAAAGAAAACTCCAAAAATATAATTTTGTCAACTGCCCTAATTGAAGTTTCGAATCCAATGACCAAAGAGGCAAAAACAGTCCGTGCCTTATTGGATTCAGGCAGTCAATCTTCTTTTATCACCAAATCTCTACAACAAAAGTTATCTTTGAATTCACAGCCCACATCAATAAATATCATTGGTATCGGAAACAATTCTGAAAACAAAGTGAATGAACGTTGTGTCATACAAATAAAATCCACTTGTCATAATTATCAAGTAATCTTAAATTGTTTTATTTTGGAAAAACTAACAGGGGATATTCCAAGCTCTCCTGTGAGTTTGCAGCACTTGAATATTCCCGAATATATTAAACTAGCTGACCCGGAATTTGACCAACCGGGTCCAGTTGACCTTTTGATAGGTGCGGATCTGTTTTGGGACATTTTGGTCTGCGAACAAGAAACTTTAGGTACTAATAAGCCTAAACTTCAAAATTCTAAATTTGGCTGGCTTATTGGAGGTTCAATTAATTTATATAAACCTCACAGTATGTACTGTAATAACGCATTAATTTATAACGAAAATATATCAGACACAAATTGTAATATTGACACTTTGCTTACAAAATTCTGGGACTTGGAGGACGTCCCACACAAGACTATGCTCAGTGAAAACGACATGGCTTGTGAGAGTCATTTCATGACTCATACAATAAGATTGGACACAGGTAGATTCTGTGTAAAGTTACCTCTAAAGGACTTACCCAGTTGCCTAGGAGATTCTTATTCTCTTGCTAAAAAACGACTTCTAAATTTAGAGAAACGTTTCAGAAAAAATCCTTTCTTAAAGTCACAGTACACTGAATTCATTAAAGAATACGAAACCCTTGGCCATCTTTCAGAATCACCCCATTTGCTACCAAATCCATCTTATTTCCTTTGTCATCATGCTGTCTTCAAAATGAACAGTGAATCAACAAAAATTAGAGTCGTTTTTGATGGCTCGGCACCTTCTTCTTCCGGTTTCTCTGTCAATGACTTACAAATGATAGGTCCCAACGTACAGGATTCTCTCTTTGCTATGTTAATACGTGCACGCCTTTACAAGTATTTACTTACAGGGGACATTGAAAAAATGTACCGTCAAATTGAGGTCCACCCAGATGATAGAAACTTGCAACTTATTTTATGGCGCGAGAACGAGTCTGATCCTATCAAAACTATGCAGCTAAATACGGTTACATATGGCACAGCGAGTGCTAGCTATCTTAGTACGCGTTGTCTTTGGCAGATAGGGGAAGAGTGCGATGACCAATTAATAAAAACCATCATACAAAAGGACTTCTATGTCGATTTAATAACGGGGTCAAATTTGGAGAGCGAAATTCGCTACATACAAAAAAATATAGCGCTAGAGCTTAAAAAAGGCTGTTTTAATCTGCGAAAGTTTAAAACTAATTTAAATTCAATTTTAGATGATGTTCAACATCAGGATGAATTGACTATTAGCGAGTCTTCTAGCACATTAGGGCTCGGATGGAATCCTAATAATGACACTATAAATTTCCCTTTAAATCTTTCTCTACAAACAGACAAGATCACTAAACGATACATTATGTCTAATGTATTCAAAATCTTCGACCCTTTAGGTCTCTTAAGCCCCTGTATAATGCAGGTTAAATTAATTTTACAAAATCTGTGGCAACAAAAGGTCGATTGGGATGTACCTGTCCCCCAAAATATTTTAGAATTGTGGGAATCCTTCTCAAAACACGCACACACTCTTTCCACTCTCCATATTCCTAGAAATGTGCTGTGTGACTCTACCAAATACATAGAGATTCATACATTCAGTGATGCTTCTCAAGTGGGATACGGGGCCTGCGTCTATTTAAGATCGGTAAATAGCAATGGTGAAATAACAGTGAATTTATTGTGCTCTAAGTCAAAGGTAGCGCCAATAAAGTTTACCTCTATTCCTCGTTTAGAATTGTGTGCCGCTCTATTATCTGCCCGCTTGTGCAAGACAGTCACAGACTCTATCAGGTTTATTGCAGATCGCATAGTCCATTGGTGCGATTCCAGTATTGTACTTGGTTGGCTGTCATGTAACCACTCTAATTTGAGGACTTTCGTGGCTAACAGGATTAGCGAAATTGTAGAACTGACTAATCCGTCATCCTGGAAATACGTTCCCACTGCTCAGAATCCAGCTGACCTCATCTCTCGTGGAATTGACCCCAGCCAACTAAGAAATTCAAATTTGTGGTGGCATGGTCCCGACTTTCTATTAAAACAAGAAATAGACTGGCCAATTTTAAAAATAAATAGACAGACTGAGCTACCTGAAACTAAAACTGTAGCTGCAGTTACTATTACTGAACCAATTATTTCTTTTGAACGCTTTTCTAATTTTAATAGATTACAGAGAACAATGGCTTATGTCAAACGATTTTTAAACAATACAAAAAATCCTAATCAGAAATTAACTGGTAATTTTACTTCCGAAGAATTAAGTAGTTCATTTACATCATTATGCTTCATTGCACAGCAACAATGTTTTCCAAATGAATATAAGATATTGCTAAATAATAAACAATTAACGTCAAAATGTAAAATATTATCTCTGTCACCATTCATTGATAACGACCAACTTATCCGTGCGGGTGCCCGCATAAAGTCTTCAAATTGTCCTTATGACCAAATACATCCCATTTTGCTTAATTCATCACATCACTTATGTAAATTAATATTCAGGTTTGAACACATTCGTAACATGCACGCCGGACCGCAGCTGCTACTAGCCTCTGTCCGACAAACTATCTGGCCCCTAAAGGGCAGACATCTCGCTCGGAGCACTGTGCGTGGATGTGTGCGCTGTCGCCGCTTGCAAGGAAAACCCTTAATTCCGGAAATGGGTGACCTTCTCGCGCAAAGAATCACTACTGATTTTCCATTTAGCTCAGTAGGTATTGATATGGCAGGACCATTCTATATTACAAATCGCAAAGGGCGCGGCGCCAAATTATCAAAATGTTATCTGTGTTTATTTATTTGTTTTAGGTATAAATGTCTGCATTTGGAGGTTGTCACTGATATGACAAAAAATGCCTTTCTAATGACATTACGTAGGTTCGTCTCCCGCCGTGGGCGACCAATAGAAATATTTTCCGACAATGGCCGCAATTTTGTAGGAGCATGTAAAGATTTAAAGTTACTACAAGGTCAACAAAATGAAGCATTTTCTGAGTTCGCAGCTCAGGAAAGCATAAAGTTTATATTTTCTCCATCTTACGCTCCTCACTTCGGCGGCATATGGGAGGCCGGTGTTAAATCGGCCAAACATCATTTAAGACGTGTAATGGGCTCGTCTCATTTAACTTTTGAAGAAATCTCGACACTTTTGGCACAAGTGGAAGCTATACTAAATAGCCGTCCCTTGTGTCCTCTCTCTCCATCTCCTGATGATTTCCTTTTCCTATCCCCAGGGCACTTCTTGATTGGAAGACCTCTGAATGCGCTGCCATCACCTGCTCTGGAGGCTGCAAGAGAGAACCAACTCAACCGCTACGCTCGTCTAGAACAAATACGGCAGCACTTCTGGAGAAGATGGCAAAAGGAATTTCTTTCGGAATTGCAAACCCGAACCAAGTGGAAAACCGATAAAACCAAAGTAAAGGTTGGAGATTTGGTTTTACTTTGCGAAGATTCTTCCCCACCGCTGTGTTGGCGCTCTGGAAGAATAACCCAACTGTATCCAGGGCCAGACGGAATATCTCGCGTGGCAGATGTGAAGACCACCACGGGATCGTACCGAAGGCCGCTAGTTCGACTCTGCCCTCTACTAAGTGACGACATTGAAGAATATGAGGGTTGAAAAACTAAAGTTTTCAACGGGGGGAGTATGTTAACGCCTGCACAATATTGCCCGGCAACATCACCGCGGCCCGCATTGGCTCGCGAACTGGATCGGCAATCGCCGATATTCTATCACTTATTCATCAGACGCCGAGCTAAACGGCTCATGTAAATTATATTAATAAATACATCGCATCAAGTCTTCGAGTTTTGTTCCAACCCTACAAAATTCCATTGAGCCCTGGAAGGCTCAAACAACCATTAATAAATCGCAGGGTCAAACTTTCAACGTTGCAGGATTAGATTTGAGCGTAGAGTGTTTTTCACATGGCCAATTATATGTCGCGCTGTCAAGAGTAACCTCTAAGCAAAACATGTTTGTATTGTCTAATGACAAAAAAGCTGTGAACGTTGTGTATAAGGACATTTTGTAGTAGATATATTTACATAAGCATTGCACCTAATCCTAACTAATATTTTAAATGCGAAAGTAACTCTGTCTGTCTGTCTGTCTGTTACGCTTTCCCGCTTAAACCTCTCAACCAATTTAGATTAAATTTGGCACAGATATAGAGTAGACCTTGGGAGAGAACATAGGCTATCTTTTATCCCCCCCCCTCCACCACCCCCACTTGCGCGATATAACGTGTAGTCCACGCGGGCGAAGCCGCGGCGGGTCGCTAGTAGCTCAATAAAAAGGAATAGAAGGGTGGCGTTTGGACTCAAAGAAGGATCATTACTAGTTCTTCCATATTTAAAGATTAAAATCCGATTGAATATCTAGTTTCAATGCAAAATCGCTTGAAGCGATTTGGCGGTTACGTCTTTTTATCTGCGCGCATCTCGATTTCTTCTCTCTATTCCGCATACAGGAAAGCGACGAGTGCTGTCTTTCTATAGCACCGCTCAGTCAGCGTCCTTATTTCGTGAGCGACAGGTCATTGCAAGTCGGCGTCAGCGCATCTTAGTGTTCAATTCTCGCGAACCATAACTGTAAATTGTTTAAATTTCTTTTCAAATCTGGTGTCAGCGTCAAATTAATTCTAAGTAGTGTTTCGAAATATACTTTTGGAAATAATTATGGGCAAAATCACGAAAAAACCTAAAAAAAGAGATCGTTCTCGATATTACAAGGAAAAAGCCCGTATCATGAGGGAAAGTAGGTGGTAAGTACACGAAAGATTTACGTAGTAGATTTGTGTAGTTGTATTATTATATTTTACATTAGCGATAACTTTCGTCCAAATAAAATTATTATTTGTACAATATTAATATTTATATAGAATTACCTAACAGTAACAAATTTTTCATACATAATTTTAAACACCATTTATAGGACGAAAACATTGTCTACTACTATAGCTAAACCGCGTAATTGAGTCCCCGCCTGCGGTGTACAGGGGCGCGGGGGTACGACGAGAACGGGGGCCGCGGTAGGTGCGGGCGGCAGGCAAGGTGTCCTGCCCCTGTACACCGCAGGCGAGGACTCAATTATGCGGTCTAACTATAATACACAACACTGCTCAACATCATCGGAGATACCATTGTCTGAGCCGCCGCAAGAACAGGAAGGTGTGGAGTCGGCATTACAAATTTTAGATTTGGACAACCAAAGTGTTATTTGCGCGGCGTCATAAGATGACGAACGGTACGTATTTTATAAAGGTATTTTTGTAATCAATGTTTTTTGGTGTGTATGTTCGTCTGTCTTGCAGTTAGAAGTGACTTATTTTTTTTTGTTAAGGTTGATTTTCTTGCTGCGGTGGTGTGTATGTATTAGCAGACATATCATATTTCATTATTAACATACAACTAAATAAAAAATAGGGTCATTTTACATGAGTAATTTATTGATTTTTTGACCATTTTATTATTTTAGGCCCAAAAACTCTTCGAAAAAGAGATTACGGGTGCAACAAACAAATAAATCAAGTACTGGTTCATCAGTTCCATCACAAGAGCTATCTGTCAAGTCGTCGAAGCCACAAGATGCATCTTTGTCAAATATAAATGTAAGTCAAATTTCAAAACGTTTTCGTAAGTGCTCGTTAGAATAACCTATTTGTCCTTCTGTGTAAGCCTGTGCGGAACAAAGTATAGTCAGTATTCGTAATCGAAAAAAGCGGACATTTTACTTTTTTTACCATGTGTACTATAGTTTATGGTTAAATATTTTTGCAACAATAATTATGTAGAAGCATCAAAACCAGGTCGGGCACGGTTGTGCCCTTGCTCCAAAATGCTCCTTGTAAGTGGTTCTATACAAAAATGAGTTTTAGCAAGATCAATCGAATATCCATCTTTGCGGCGTGGTATTTTTTTTATTGAATACCTAGTAAAATAATGCTATTGTTTCAGGCACCGCATTTTAGAGATAAACCACTTTTTCAGCGAGTTGAAGAAGATATCAAATCATAAATCTTTATTTAAGTGTGGATTAAATACAATTGACATAATATCAGAAAAATGTACCGGCTTGAAATCTGAATTTCTTTTATCTTGCTCCATGTGCAATGAGCAATTTAAAATAACGAGCTCAACAGCTCAAAACCGATCCTTATGCAACAGTGGGTGAGTAAAAAAGAGTCCATATATGATTTCAAAACAAAGAAAGAACGATTTGTAATCAAGTGTAAAAAAGAAACACAAGAAATCTTACCTGCAAATCTCATAAAAAAACTTGAAATGACATGGCTATATTTTTTTGTCATTCTTTTAACATAGTACACCAGTATAATGTAATTAAACAACTGAAAGAATCTTCGTCTGAATACGAAGCCGTGGTGCATATGGATTTTTCCGAAAACTTTTGTACCAAATACAATCAGGAAATACAAAGCTTTCTCTTTGGCGGTTCCCGGACCCAAATTTCATTACATACTGTGGTTGTTTACTTGAGAGACTCTACGACTTCACACTGCACTATGTCTTCTAATATATCTCATAACGCCGGAGCAATTTGGGCCCACCTAAAACCTGTGCTGATATCACTGCCATCAAACATTCAAAAGATTCACTTTCTCAGCGATGGTCCTGTAACGCAATATAGGAACAAATCTATGTTTTATGTATTGGGCTGTAAGCTGCAAGACATGTACCCTGATATTGTGGGATATTCCTGGAACTTTCATGAAGCCGGACACGGGAAGGGGGCACCCGATGGAGTACTGGCCACATGCAAGCGAACAGCTAATCAAGTGATTGCTTTAGGAGGTGATATAACTAACCTGACGGAGTTTGCTTCTGTTATCCGCGAGAGATGTCCAGGTATAAAAGTGACGGTGATTGAAGGCTATGATATTGAGCAGATGAACACCTTGATTAACGACAAGTCGTCTGAAATGATCGCCTTTAAGGGGACGCTATTGGTGCATCAGGTGACCGGCTCAGCTTACATTCCCAAACATCTTACAATGAAGTCACTAAGTTGTTTTTGCGACGCTGACGTGTGCAATCATTACAAGCTAGGATCAATTCATTATCAGACAGAGATGGTGGCTGAACATGGTACACGTATAAATGTTTCTACCGTATTTACAGACTCTGAAGATGATGATATACCACTATCCACTTACGTGAGGGACATGGATAACAATTCCAAATCCGATAGCAATATAGATTGCTGCTTGTTCCTGGTGTTGCTATCCGATGATAGCAACACCAGGAACAAGCGGTTATTCACGACGAAGTCTTTATAGCATTGGTGATTATGTATTGGTAAAATATATAACATGGAATATAGAATATCGGTATGCAGCACTCTACTCTTCTGTTGATGATGAAGAAGGTGAATTGAGAGTAACATTCTTCAAAAATTTTACACAGAAAGCCACTCTTATTTCAATTGAATGAAAAAGATGTAGCAGATGTTCTGATGGACCAAGTAGTTAAAAAATTACCTGTACCAAATATCTTTACAAAAGGTTTTACCAATTTGAAGAGCAGATTGATGTTTTTGAAAAGTGATATTTAGTAAATAAATAAATAAATAAATATAAATATCCCTGGACATTATTCCACACAGCGCCATCTAGCCCCAAAGTAAGCTAATTAAAGCTTGTGTTATGGGATACTAAATACATACTTATTATACATAGGAGACACCCAGACCAGTACAAACAGACATGTTCATGCACACAAATGTTTGTACTGTGCGGGGATCGAACCCGCGACCTCTGGTGTAGTAGCCAACTTCTTAACCATTACACCAAGTCGGTCGTTAAACTATTTAGAAGCATTATTTTCATATTTTGTTGAGAAAGAGATCTCATTTCTATTATTTGCCTATAAGGCATAGGTTATATTATTATTATCTTAATATACATGTCAGAAGGCTGTTAGAAATACTGTGATAGTATTACTTGGTAACTATTTTATTGTTAATTTAAGGTAGAGAGAGTCATATTTCTGTTTCAATTGTTTGTTAATTACTTGGAAAAAGTTATATTATTAAGTTAAACTACCTCAATGTAGTAAAGTTAAGTAAAACAAAGGTTAATTAAAGGCTGCTTAAAATTAAAAGTGAGAAAGGAGAGACTGGTACCATTAGTCTCTAAGAGATTTCTTATAATTCTTAATAAAAAGTTTGCATATCTTATGAAGTTGTGTGTTTTATCAGTACTTTGTCACCCCCGTCAGTCCCCTGGCAGTCAAATTTGGAAAAATCGGAATATCTCCGCATTTACTTGAAAAAGTGACTGGCCCACTCACGGGCAATATATTCATTAGATTAGCTATCTTAATAACCCGAAATTGTAAGAATTTGATTAAAAAACAATCATAAACAAAATATCCCAACAAGTTAACCAACTTTTGTACATTCACCCTTATAAGGTTATAATATTATGTTAAAAGGTTAAACTTGAAAATGTGAAGTTTTCAGTTAAGTAGTTATATGTTATTATCTACTAATTTTGTTATCTTAAGTTTGTTAAGATTTGCTGTGTCCGAAAAGGACGACTAAGTTTTAAGAACTTAAAAACCTGCATTTAACACGTTTTTGTACCACTTAGTTCGCAAATAAATACTTTGACTTTGCTTGCGCAATGAGACAATATTGTCCGGGCAAACCTCACCCCACCGGATTAAAAGCTTTTATTTTAGCTAATCCGAATGGATTGGTTTGTGATATGATAATTTACCAGGGCAAGAATACATTTCCTACAGATTCTGGATTTCAATTAGGAGAGAGCGTAGTTCTGAAGTTGTGCGATACGTTGGTTTCAGGTCACATAATATATTGTGATCGTTTTTTTACAACTATAAATTGATTGATGAGCTATCCAAAAGAGGTATTAAATGTGCCGGAACAGTCATGAAGAACCGAATTCCCAAACACGTAAGAGATGATTTTGGAAAGCGACAGTTGCTTCAAACGTCGCACAGTGTGTAATTTTGTCTCTAAAATTTGTCTCTAGGAGAATATGTACGATATAATAATACATTTGAATAAAAAATAGCAGCTAAAAAGAATAAAGGGGTGATGAGATATCATTTTTTAAATCCTTGTCTAGGGTTGTCACTAACCATCTTAACCATTTGATTAATTTATTCTGCTCAGTAATAAAATCGACATTTGAAATAAACAAGATTATTTAAATGATTTTATTACACTTTCAAAACCATCCGCAGCATTTTTTACCGATTTCGAAAAAGAAGGAGGTTCTAAATTCAATTGAATATTTTTTTACTACTATTCTTACCCTTAAAAAGTGATACTTTCCTAAAAAGCAAAAGAGAAAACTTTAACAACATAAGCTGGGAGTACCTCCACGTGGTGAAGGCGGTAACAGTTTTTACTGGCTAAAACTCCCATTCATATGTTCATAATTATATCAATATGGAACTTCCGTAGCTTAATACGGATAGATGCCTTCGGGCTTATGTTTGAGTTGTCTTTTCGTATACGTAAATCTATTAGTGGCACGTTAGCCTACCCGGTAACGCAGGGGAGCAGCCACCAAACATTTTACTATTTTCATAGGAAACGATGGAGTCGGACCACTCAGATATTTTTCCTGAGGAGGAATTGACCCGTTCTCCTGAGGCTTGTCATTTCGGGTTTCATTCGAGTGACTTAGGGCAAGAGAATATTGACCCTCAAGATGATCAGCGACAAGTGGCTAAATCATCAATAACGCCTCACAAACTAACGCATCTTGACTTATTCAAGATATAAGAAAATAGTGCTCATTTGCAAGGACCCAAATCGCGACCTCTGGATATTCTCGAAAACGAAAGAGCAAAAATAGTTTTGAGTGCGATTTACCCTAAGGGTATTCCTAATCACACACAAATAGAATTCGACATCTTTAAAAAAAATACTACAAGGTTTATTTGCAAATGCGAACAGCTTTACAAAGCCAGCAGTAGGAATCGCAAAAACTTTATAGCCAAAAATAAAAAATGGCTTTCTTCTACATCAAATCTTCAACTTCACGAAACACCTCAAATAAACTACAAAAGTCGCGAAAACCAAAGCCTGCGAGTTTCATAAAAATAATACCTTCAGCCTCAGAAGAAGTTAAACAGTCATTAGATGTTCCTTCTACTTCTAGATCCAATCAGTTCGAAAATGTTAGCGATCGTAGTCAGCGACGTATAAGAAAATCTCTGGAACAAGAATTAGAAAACTACCTTTCGGACTCTCTGATCAAGGTGTTTTCAAAGATTGTAGTAGATATAACTGGTAATAAATTTGGAAAAGCTGCTGCTAGTGACTTTGAATTTGTTGTTCAAGAGTGCCTAAAATCTTCAACCGAGTCTACCAAAATTGCCAAACTAATAAGGTCAAGTCAAAAAACTGATGAAGCTTATACACCTAATGAAGCTCTATGCTTTATTATAGATAGAAAACTATCTGTTGAAGATTATATTAGTATGCGTGAAGGAGCCAAATCTCGTGGATCTAATATTTACCCTCCCTACTACAAAATTCAAATGGTCAAAAAGTTATGTTATCCCGATGTGGATACGAGGGTCATTCAATGAATACTTAGCCTACAAAAAGTAAACGAAAATTTTGGAATAGTGGCAATTTATTTTTCAACATAGTCTCCTTTTAGTTCGATACACTTAGCCCAGCGATGCTCTAACTTTTTTAACCCGTCCGAAAAATAGTTTTTGTCAAACTCTGCAAAATAGGCCTCCGTGGCGGCGATGACCTCCTCATTTGATCCATATCTATTCCCGGCGAGTGATTTTTTCAGATTAGGAAACAGAATGAAGTCACAAGGGGCCAAATCTGGAGAATACGGTGGATGGGGCAGCAATTCGTAGCGTAATTCGACCAATTTGGCCATGGCAACGGCAGACGTGTGAACCGGTGCGTTGTCGTGGTGAAACAGCACTTTTTTCTTCGCCAGATGGGGTCGTTTTTTCTTTAATTCGGCGTCGAATCGGCCCAATAAATCGGCATAGTAAAGCCCTGTAATTGTTTTACCCTTCTCGTGGTAATCGATGTAGATCACACCTTGTGAATCCCAGAAAACGGTGGCCATAACTTTTCCGGCCGATTTTACAGTTTTCGCCTTCTTTGGAGCACGTTCCCCGGTCTGGATCCATTGTTTTGATTGCTCCTTGGTCTCTGGTGTGTACCAGTGGGTCCAGGTTTCATCGACGGTCACAAAACGACGCAAAAACTCCGCTGGATTCCGCTTAAACAGCGCCAAACACGTCTCCGATGTGGTCTCACGGTTGCGCTTGTTTTCCGGTGTGAGTAAACGCGGCACCCATCGCGCCGACAGCTTTCTCATGCCGAGTTCCTCGTGAAGAATATGATGCACTGTTCCTTCTGAAATGGCTACAGTCTCAGCTAGCTATCGAACCTTCAATCGGCGATCTGCCAATACGAGATCATGGATTTTTTTAATGTTTTCCTCCGAGCAGCTGTTTTCGGTGCACCTGGACGTGGTTCATCAAAAACCGACGTACGGCCACGTGCAAACTCGTTGAACCAATTCTTGACGGTGGCCATCGATGGAGAGGAGTTACCGTACACAGCATCCAAGCGCTCTTTGATTTCGATGCGCGTTTTCCCTTCGCAATTTTCCAATCGAATCACCGAACGATATTGCTCTTTTTCCATTTTTGTAAAACCGATCGACACGTTCGCTTCCATAAGTTGTCAAATTAAAACAAATGAAGGTATTGAATTGAAAATTTGAAAAAAGAATTAAAAAAGAATGTGCTACACTGTGGTAAAACTCTTTTGAAACTACAGCGCCCTCTGGCGATGAGACTAGGTACTTATTGAATGCACCTCGTATACAAATATCAGAACGGGAAGCAACAGTACCGTTATTAGATGCAACCACATACATACCTTTACGGATAAAAACTGACGACGGTTATGTATTATGGATCAATCCGAATCCCCAATCTTACAGATTTTGTCGCCCAATTAATATAAGCCAGAAACGACACAGCTTATCTTAAACGAAAAAACCCGAGTTGAAGAAGAAATAAGGAATCTTTCGCCGATTTTTGCTGAAAACTCTTCAGGAAAAACAGTTATTGGAGACCCACAACTATACTTAACCATCATAGATGGAAAGGTGTTTAATGCCATTAGAAACACAACTTCACAATTACCGTGTGCCTGTTGTGGAGCTACTTGTAGCGAATTTAAAAATTTAGATCTTATATCAAAAAAACCTGTAAATCAGGAAGGTTTACGTCATGGACTTAGCCCATTGCACGCGTGGATAAGAATTTTTGAGTTCTTGTTACATTTGGGTTATAAAAATGCCGTGCAAAAGTGGCGAGTTGCAAAGAAATCTCCAGAATTTAGAATTGTAGAAGAAAGAAAAAAACAAATACAAGATGAAATCAGACAAAAAATGGGCCTACTGGTTGACGTAGTTCGTCCTAATTCAGGTACAACCAGCGACGGGAACACTGCCCGTACGGCTTTGTCTGATTCTAATCGATTGACTTTTGCCAATATTTTAGGTATTGAAGAATGGCTCGTCAATGACCTACATACAATTCTGGTGGCTTTATCATGCGGCTTAGAAATAGACTCGAAGAAGTTTCAGGAGTTCTGCAATGGTGTTGCAACAAAATATGTACGAAAATACGGTTGGTACAATATGTCTGTCACCATTCACAAAATGTTAATGCATGGTGCAGAAATTATAGATTCTATATCTATCCCAATAGGAATGCTTTCAGAACAAGCCGGTGAATCTCGCAACAAATTTTGGCGCTACGATCGTGAGCATCACACTCGTAAATTCAATCGCGAAACAACAGTCCTTGACTTGATTCACCGAGCTTTAGTCTTCTGACCCGCTTTTGTCGAGTTTGTCAATTGAGAAGAGACAAAAAAATCGGAAACATTCTAAGATCCCGGAAAAAGTTCTAAAACTTTTAAAGCCGACAATGGATAACGTACTCATCCACGGTGACCCGTTGTTGCAAAAATCGGTTGATGAATTCGAATGTGATTCTGACGATATCAACATCGTGTTATCGTCAGACGAAGTATTCATAGATTGCGATAATGACGACATCGACAAAATATAACTTTATTTACCATTTGGACAACCCTATTTCCATAGAAATTTCTAAAATATTGAGAAACGATATTTCTTTCTACCCCTTTGAGTAACGTGTGTATTTTTTTAGGACATGATAAACAACAGTTGTGTTCATATTTATAGCAAAGAATAAAATGCGGTAATGATATGTGTAATTTTTTAGGACATGATAAACAACAGTTGTGTACATATTTATAGCAAAGAATAAAATGCGGTAATGATAGGGGTCAAGAAAAAATCGATAAAAAGTGAAATTAAGAAATTTTAACATATTTCATAAACTATCAAAGCTACAGCTCCTTCATTTTTTATATGAATAGATATTCTGATGTTACGTTATTTGTGTTATTTAAAAAAACGATACCAGTAACACTTTAGGAGAAAAAAAACCATTAATTTTTCGTTGAGGTCGTTGACCTTTAACGAAAATAAATATTTCTCTGAAATTTTGAACAATTTTACAGTAGGAACTTTCACCAAATAATAAGTATCACAAGTTCTTTCGAATTGATACATAAGATATATCTGGCCACAACTGAGCCAAAATTTGCCACTGTGCGTCGGGGTAGAGGAAGTCATGACGTTTTGGTGCGAGAGGATGGAGGTATTGCGATCACAAAATGGTTTTGACAATAAACCTGTCATCTTGTTATCAAGCATTTATGCTGCGGGAGAAGTCGATGAGTGTTCTAGATATGAACGGGGACTTAAACGATTCATACTAGTTCCGAGGCCACAAGTTATCAAAGAGTATAACTCAAACATGGGAGGAGTTGACCTCACTGATAGGCTTCTGGCTGTCTGCCCAGCAAGAGCCCGCACAAAGAAATGGACGGTGAGGTTCTTTTCGCATATGATGGATCTGGCCATTGTAAATTCTTGGATCAAATATAAAGTAAAATAAAAAACTAGGGAAGCCAGCTCATCGAATTTTAAAACGTAGAGAATTTAAACAACAGATTACGGAAAAAATGATACTAGATAACATTTATCTAGATGTTACCGAGCCTGAGTACAATCAGGTAAATGACAATCCAAATAAAAAGCGAGGAAGGCCAGGTTCAGTACCTCTGCCACCCGATGCCAAACGTGTTCATGCAGCAGATCACTTGCCCGACATGGGTACCATGCAGAAAAGATGCAGAAACTCTGGATGCAGTAAAAAGACCACTGTAACTTGCATTTACTCAACTTACCTTTGTGCATAACACCAAAAAGAAACTGCTTTGTAGAATTCCATAAGAAATAGGACTATGACTGAAAGAGATTACTTTTATAGACTGATTAATGATAGTTAGTAGGTGTTAAGCAGAATAATTTAGTTTTGATTTTTTTTTTTAAAGTTATTTTAAGTTTTGTAAGAGAGTTTATATTAGTATACAGCTTTGTAAGAATTTTGCCTAAGATTGTAATTAATAAGAGAACCTTAGAAAGTTAGTAGTAAATTTATTACTTCATTTTGAAAAAATCTTTTGACTATTAAGTACCTTGTTTTATAAAAAAAAAAGTTCTATTATTTACGTTTTCAGAAAAAAAAAAATGTTTTATTTTTAATAAATAGTATATTATTTTTTATTAAATACACACAAATGGTCCAACTTTTCCTCAAACTTGTTAGCTCCTCTGATATTTGAACTAAGACCGGATGTACTTCATAACGACCAAAAGATAGCCAAATAAAAACGCACACAATGTGTTCTTTATGTTATCCTAAATAAGGTTTGTTCTAGCGAAATACCATGTGAATATGTTTTTGTACTTTTTTAACATAGGTATAGGTAGCGTCATTTCTTCAACACCTGAAATCCTGAGGGAGATTGAGAGTTTCTATGGACAGTTATATTCCACGCAAACACCTGTTGAAAGCAAGGCTAAAGATCCTAGAGCCAAGCTTACCCGACACTATACCGAAGATATCCCGGACGTCAGCCTGTACGAGATTAGGATGGCTCTCAAGCAGCTTAAAAACAACAAGGCGGCGGGTGATGACGGAATCACAACCGAGCTCCTGAGAGCGGGCGGTAAGCCGATACTTAAGGTCCTCCAAACGCTCTTCAGTTCTGTCATCCTCGAGGGAAAAACGCCAAAGGCATGGGGCAGAGGCGATGTGATGCTGTTCTTCAAGAAGGGTGACAAAACTCTCTTGAAGAACTACAGACCCATCTCGCTTCTGAGCCATATCTATAAGCTGTTTTCGAGAGTCATTACGAATCGTCTCGCTCGCAGGTTTGACGACTTCCAACCTCCCGAACAAGCAGGGTTCCGAAAAGGCTATAGTACCGTAGACCACATTCATACGCTGCGGCAAGTTATACAGAAGACCGAAGAGTATAACTTGCCACTTTGCTTAGCGTTCGTGGACTACGAGAAAGCCTTTGATTCGATTGAGACCTGGGCAGTACTGCAGTCTCTCCAAAGGTGCCAAATAGACTACAGGTACATTGAGGTGCTAAGGTACTTATACCAGAACGCCACCATGTCGGTCCGATTACAGAACCAGAGCTCTAATCCGATCCAACTACAAGGAGACGTTATTTCTCCGAAACTGTTCACGGCTGCGTTGGAGGATATTTTCAAGCTTCTGTACTGGAAAGGACGCGGCATCAACATCAATGGCGAGTACCTAACACACCTGCGATTTGCCGATGATGTAGTTCTTATGGCTGAGACCTTGGAAGACCTGAACATAATGCTCGAAGATCTCGGTAATGCTTCTCAAAGAGTGGGTCTTAAGATGAACATGGACAAAACGAAAATCATGTTAAATGCCCATATTGCACCCGCTCCAGTTAACGTTGGGAACATTACACTCGAAGTTGTTGACCACTATGTTTACCTGGGACAGACAATCCAGCTAGGTAAGTCCAACTTCGAGAAAGAGATCTCTCGTCGAATCCAGCTCGGATGGGCAGCGTTCGGGAAGCTCCGGCATATATTTGCGTCCAAAATACCTCAGTGTCTCAAGACAAAAGTCTTTGACCAGTGTGTGTTGCCAGTAATGACCTATGGGAGTGAGACGTGGTCCTTTACTATGGGTCTCATAAGAAGGCTCAAGATCACCCAGCGAGCAATGGAGAGAGCGATGCTTGGTATTTCCCTGCTCGATCGAATCAGAAATGATGAGATCCGCAGGAGAACAAAAACAACCGACATCGCTCGAAGGATTGCATCACTGAAGTGGCAGTGGGCGGGACACATAGCGCGGAGAACCGATGGCCGTTGGGGCGGAAAGGTTCTCGAATGGCGACCGCGTACCGGACGACGTTCCGTGGGTAGGCCCTCTACAAGGTGGACCGACGATCTGGTCAAGGTCGCGGGAAGCCGCTGGATGCGGACAGCGCAGGACCGATCGTTGTGGAGATCCTTGGGGGAGGCCTATGCCCAGCAGTGGGCGTCGTTCGGCTGAAATGATGATGATGATGATGATGACTTTTTTAACTAATGAAAAGTCTCGGCCTTGACAGCCCAAACACTTTTGGACTACATGAAGTACATCGGTTGCAGTCGATGTCGGTTAAAATAATGCTTCGGTGTCAGGAGGATATAAAAAATATTATTATAACAAAGAATTTACTACTTGTGTTGAAGATCATCTTAGAGTGCCAATCACTGTACTGTTTACCCTATTTATTTATTTTTCAAAGTGGTAACCCAAATTAGTTAGTGAAAACCTTATAATTTCACTATTTATTTGGGTGCTGATTATTTGGTGCAGTGCTAGCATATGGGTCAGTTACCCTACCTACTTATTTCAAAACCGATATAACTCTCTCTTTCTGTATTTTAATAGACAATTGAAAACAACTACTTCAATAACTAAATCTTAAAGAAAGAAATTCTGTGTTTTTCCTTTTCCTGTAAAAATAGTCTAGTAAAAGTAAGCTGTTGGGACACGAGGGGCATGACAAAAGGTGATCCATAGTCTGCGGGGATGCACCGCATTCGCACACATTATTTGCACCCTCGATGTATCCCCATCTGAAAAGGTTGTCCTTGCAGCGACCGACCTGTGTCCGTAGTCTGTTCAAAGTTTTCCCCTCGTGTCCAAACAGCTGCTCACACGATGACCTTATATGTGCTAATGCTGAGGCTATTATTTATTATTAAGGTGGCAGAATACTGGTCAAATTAAATTTAATGTTGCTGTCAACACAATAGAAGAAGAAGAAGTAAAAGTAAGACTTCCAGTATTGGATCGAGAACATCCTCTCAGTCCATTAAAATAAAGGAACGGAATAGAATAATTCATCTAAAAACCACTTAACCACTATAAACAACAAACAAACATGAAACTAGTCAAGCTATATTAGTGTAACAAGACTTCACTTTAGAGGAATATTTACACAATAAATTGTAAGCCACACTTAACTCATTTCTAAGTTCCATCAGGGTTTAAAATGAACATATTATTTTTAAGACAATGCCGCAGCAATAAAGAATTGAGAATACCACCATCCCTTTGAATAGTCTCAATCTTTTCAACATTATTCACAATATCTATATGAAGTTTCTGCAAAAGTGATTTATGCTTACGTATTTAAAAATTTGGTGATGTCCTACAAAAGTTTACAACTGATCACTTCTGAAAATCACAATTTAAGATCAATACAATATTATGTCAGAAAAGTAGAGTAGCGGTAGTGTGCCTGGTGGTATGTGAGGAATTGGTCTGAAAGGCTAGTGCTTTAATCTGATACAACCACAGAAAAACAAATAAGTACAATAGTTGATTCAAATAAAAACACAAAAAATCTCTTCTAAGTTGTAAGAAATGGCCATCTGAAGGGTAGAAGATAATACTCGTATGAAAAAAAAGTCAGCCAGAACTAGAAAGATAATGACCATCCCAAAAGCTGTGATAATTATTGAATGATTTATCAGAACAATGTACCATAATTAGTGGTACCAGTAGCAGATAGCCGGTTCAAAACATGTGACGAGCACAAAAAATGGACTTTATCGTTTATCGAACACAATCTGACTGTATGAAAGTGACTCCTGAGTGTATGAGATGAGCTTGGATGTGTGAAAAGGGTCAACATCATCAAAATTCCGGATACGCTTGTCTAAACTACAGGACTTTCATTCAACTCATGAATTGACTCATCATCTGGCAACATAATCCTTGTCTAACCAAGATGAACAAACCCTATGCTAACACGAACTCCAAGTTAAAGTTTCAAATTCAAGAAGACGTAGAAAATACACTACAAAATTATCAAAATAAACGTAGGTAGTGAATTATTTCAAATGTTTTCTGACCAAATTTCTGACATTAACAGGAAGCGTGTGTGCACAGACAGATTAACAATTTAACATAAAAAAGCGTGTTTGTCAGTCATTCAGTCAGTCACAGTCACAGAGCATAGAGAATATAATTACTTATTAAACAGAAAAAATAGTACAGCAAAGAGAATAAATAAATGAAAGCTTGGCGCGGCGCACAGCAGTGCAGTGTTGCCAATGCTGCAATGTCAATACCCAATCTGTCAGTGTCAGGTCAGTTTTCTTATTATAAAGGCCACCACACATGCACAAGTAATTCGGTTTGATCTGCCTCTACCTGTTATCCTTCTTTTTTATCCACTGACGACCAATGGATTAAATAGATTTAGAATTTTTTTTCAATACATACTGTATTACTTCATTAGTCTGGAGCCTCAGGGATGATTAATAGGAGATCAGAGAAAGACGTCTTCACGGTAGTACATTTATTGCGAGACAAAAACCATCTATGGCGATGAACATTCTAGTAACACTAAATATATGTATACCCACATTTTGTACACACCCACCTCATTCTTTTTAATGTTGTTGTTTAGATTAATGTTTCAAGCGTGTTGGTTGTAATCTGTTATTGCTTGTAAGCATGATTGTAAACAAATAAAATAAGGTAGTACTACTAGTAGTATGATAAATGCGTACCTACCTTAACAATATTATAAAGAGTAAATATTATTTGTTAGTTTGTATTGAATAAACTCTGAAACCACTAAACCGATGTTAAACATTCTTTCAACAATCAACTACATTATCAGGGAGTGACATGGGTTTTTTTTTGTAAATTAAGCTATATTTTGACGGGAAAGACAGTCTACACGGGCCAAGCCACTGACGGACACTGGTTATTTCATATAATGAGCTGATATTGAGTATTTTTTCTTAAAAATAATTTACATTCATAGTCGGATATGGATCCATACGCACTAAAAGTTTCCGGAATCAATAATAAAAAAATACTATTAATGGTCAAAAATGAATTTATTGTATCTAAAAATATTCTCCATTTGCGTCAATGCACTTTTTCATCCGATTGAACCAATTTTTAAAAGATTTGTGCCACTCCTCCGTGGTGACGTCAGATACATGTTTTTCATACTCTTCGACAGCCTTTTCTGGTCATAAAAACCGTTGATCGCGTAGTTGGTTCTTAAATAATAACCAAGTGCATAGCTCAATTAGATAAATTAATAACCTTGGGCGGTGCATATAAATAATGTCAGTCTACTCGTAGGCAGTTTAATGAACCAAAGATTGAGATAGCTTGAATTCATCTTTTTTACCGGGCACTATGAATAATTTCACTGTCAGAATCGTCCTTTGGCATATATTTTGGGTGGGGAAAATATAAAACATAACATACCATCACGACTTTATCCCAAAAGGGGTAGTTAGAGGCAAGTGACTGTGTCGTCATTGTGAACGAAACACTCAGAAGCCCACTTTTCACTAATGGTATTAGAACCCAACGTGGTAGGTGGTGAGCCTTCCGCCGTTATCCGGGTTGATTTGGTTTGTTATCGATGTTTTCCGTCACTGGAGAGTTAGTCGGATATTTAAACAAAGATTTTGACTCTAGCCAGATTTGAACTCGGGACCACACGATCTACGATCTGAGTTCGGGTGCTGAACCACTAGGCCACGACGCTCTCAGTTGTTATTAAGTCATCCATATACACTGCAATACCTATTTACGCATACTATAAAACAAAACAACATACAACAACGTCATAGTATAAAACAAAGTCGCTTCCAGTCTATCTGTCCCTCCCTATCCCTATGTATGATTAGATCTTTAAAACTACGCAAGTAATTTTAATGCGGATTTTGTAATAGATATAATGATTCAATTCAGAAACACTGATAATTTTAGAGATTTCTAATGTGGTGTCGTAAATAAACACATTTTTTGCGCTTACATTGCCCACTTTGGCTGAACCCTATGAGATAGATCTAAATTAAATGTACTATAGAATTGTACACCTCAAAAAGGTCTACAAAAAAGTCCGCAATTGTATTTGTCTATCTCCTAGGGATAAACCACAATAACTATTTTAATCCATTATTTTTTACGAGAAATAATGGCTTATTTACACAGCAATTTTAAGCAATACAGCACTAATCCTAATCCAATTATGTACCCTAAATACACTGTGCATTTAATAAAGATCAATATGGCCCTTTACAGCATGTAATTTAAATAAATATTTTCGAAGACATTACAGATTTAAAATGCAGGGGCCGGGCATAGCGGTTGCGGAGGTACCGGCCGGCGCCTCTCGACTTGTGAACTTGTGACGTCATCGAGGGCCGAGCGTGTTTTTAAATGAAATGGCGCACTATGATCCCAATTTGCTCTGCCGTTTATGAAGATAAAAAAAGTAAAACAACAGTATTTTTCCTAATTTTTTCCTCAATACAATGACATTTAGGTACGATTCACATCGAACGGGGCGCATCGGCGCAGCGGCGCGCGTCACGACGGATGCAGGCGTATGCGAGTTAAGCGACTGCGGCCGACCACAAGAGTACATAAACACTACGTTTTAAAAGACGGGAAAATGCTTGTTCAGAGGAACAAGCAGTTTTAAGGCAAAATAATATTTTTACTACCAACGTAAAGGAAAATAACGGAAGTGCCAACATCATCATCCAGCTGTTGACATCTGATTATGGTGCTCGATATCAATATTTAGGGATGTTTATGGTATTTCATCAGTATCGTTAAACTACTATTTTTTTTAGTTTATTCTTTTTAAAATCTTAAGTTTTTACTTTATGGAATGAATCGCCCATTTAATACCACAATATTTAATTACGGTTTTCAAATTACAAGTACTTTATTCAAAAAAATACATGCGAAGTAGTATTTTTTATACTCTAAAAATTAGATGCCTACAAACCACATTATTTTACTTATAAGCTTTATTCCTTTATAGGTTTACAACTACAAAATTACCAACTTTTGCCCTGAAGAATAAATAAATAAATATGCGCCAGACAACACACCTCTTGTCATGGTCTCGAAGGAGGGATAACGATGATACATGTTTCTTTATATTTTAATCCATCATAATATTAGTTTTCCTTTTTATTAAGATAATTTTAAACATATGTTTAACTTGAAGAAGAACCATAAAAACAATTTCGAAGTTGAAGAAAAACCATAAATAAATTTCGCCATGTCAGTGGAAATAAATAAATAAATTGAATAAATATCTAAAAATAAATGTTCGAAAATAGAACAAAATGTTCAGCTATAGAAAGATACGTTTCGTATCTTTAATATTTGGTAAGAAACATGGTAAAAATAATCAGGAATCACCAAGTAAATAGAAAAAAAAAGAAAAAAAATAAATAGAATAAAAAAAGTCACATTATTAGCAATAAAAAATAATGATTTACCAATTTGTCCATCTTATGAAAATCTGTTTCGAAATACCCATATTTCGAAACAGAGCCCACTGAAGATTATTTTGATATACAACACCTTTACTAATACATAATTCTAGAATTTTTAAGGAATTTACGAAAACATATTACATCATCATCCATGATAGGCGGCAGCCAGTTTTCACCCGGCATATTCTGTCACTATCATTTAAAAATTCTTTGATTGATTTCAAGAATGCTGTAACCGTCAAGGGAATCATCCGGACGATGTAATTCTTTAAAATAAAATTTAAAAATTAATTTCATTTAGTTATCTTTAAATTGTAAGTTCTTGAAAATCACATAGTTATTTTTTCCTTGATATTTCAAAAGTGCATTTCTCTCCGGGCCATCCTGTACTAGTTTAAAAGCGTCGTTGCTAAGTGTTGCTATACCCAAATTCGAATTCCAGCCGCTCATCTTAAAAATTAACTTTTACACAAGTAAACCCAATTTTTGACCCTGAAAAAAAACAAAAAGAGTTGTTTTAAGCTCTTTAGTATTATATAACTCTTTAAATTAAATTTATTTTCTATTTTAATTTGTGTGGTATCGGTTCGGCGGTATCTAGTGTATTGTTGATCGAAGGTTAGCAAGTGATTCAACGGTAGCCGAGCGGAGCACGGCATCCGCGCGCAGCCGGTCGTGTTCCGCGGAATACGCTCGGAGCCGACCGGCTGCCGCGGCATGCTCGCGCATCCGTTCGGGTTCAAAAACTTATTAGTTGGATTGGATGCGAATACGGCCTTAAGAATTGATAATTAAATAATAATTTCCTCTTCGGCTAGCGTTGCCAGGCGTCCGGATAAAGCCGGACATAGGTAGGCTTTTTGATTGCATGTCCGGCCAAAATAAACAGTGTCCGGCTTGTCTGGCTTTCGTTAGGCTTTTTACATTTAGCAAACGAGCGGACGCCGAGCGTGGCCGAGCGCAGGTGATTTATTCATTATTTTTGATTTTTTTTTATTATTTCATTAGAATTTAACAAGATTTATGGCAATAATAAAACATCTTGATTTTACATGCAATTTTTTTGTCGTACCTATTAATACTATAAAAAACGGCTTTGTAAATACGCTTCGATGCTCTCCGCTGCGCGCCGTTCGATGTGAATCGTACCTTATAGGAAAAAACTTTTGTCAGCCTCATTGTCACATAAGAAACAGGATTTGAGATTCCCGCGACAACTTGACATAAGTATATGTCAGTTTTTGTCATATTTGTCCGATTGTTCGGTTGTCGTACATGAAACAGGGCTGAGGGGCCTGACTCTTGAAAAAAAATTCATTGGTAAGCATTGCAGAAATGTCAAAAACGAAATTTATGAACCTAATTGCAAAGACTTATGGATAAAAAAGGTTTTTGTTAACGATAATGTAATGCCAATCCATCGAAATTATACGACATTCATTATGGCATCAAACAGGAGTAAAAAAAGGTTATTGTACTTTTTGTGGTAAAAGTACAATAAACATTGTTATTTTTAAGATTTATACCGAATTTATTAAAATATACATAAATAGCAGCTGTCACACTTATTTGTTTTCATTTAAAGTAAAGTAACTTCAGCATTTAATAGCTTTTGCTTCGCTTGGTTCAAGAGACAGGGGCCAGTATTCCGCCACTTGCATATTGTGGCACTCATGAGCTCCTCGTATGTGCAGCTAGCCGGGCACGCATGGGCAGGGCACAGTAAAAGGTGTTGCATGATTTGTAGGTAAACTCTACAAAACATTGTAATAATACATCGAACAACTTAAACACGTTGTTGCATAGTCGTAATAATGTTGCAGATACAGAAAAGTTAAACAAATAGATTTTTGTCAAATTATTTATTTACAATATGAAAACTCATACAATGATTTGTATACATATGCTTAAACCAAGGTCTATGGTAGACATCATTTAATGAAATAAAGTCTAGGCTAATATGAGAGATGAACTTCTTATTTTATACCGGGTGATTAACAAATAACTTCCGAAAACGATATGGCATACTCACTAAGTGATGTAGAAACTAACTAAACGAAAATGAAATTTATTTGACTAACTTTCATTTCAAGGTCATCATTTTTTGTATGAAAACCTTAACATTAAAGTTAGTTGAAAAAACAGATTTTCGCTTATACAGGTTGATTATAAAATTACTACCGAAAACGATATGGCATACTCAGTAAGTGATGTTGTAACTACACGAAAATTAGATTTTTACAATTAGCTTAATTTTAAGGTTTTCATACAAAAAATACTGACAGTAATTTGTAAGGGGCCCTAACAATCGAGTGCACTGTGAGTTTGAGAATCCGGGGCTAGATATGATATTAACTTTCACTCTTAGAATAATTACATATAGAAACCAAGTCGGCGCGCCCATTTTGTAGGACCGCTTTGCAGTGTTCATTACAGCTCCGCTATGTTCAATGTCAAAGCGTGCCGCACGTAAGCAAGTAATAGTCACGCATGTGTGGATCGGATTAGTGCTTCAATTTTGACGGGGCGGTTGTATGACGACTATCCTTCTATACGTTATTATTCTAAGCTTTCACTCTTAAAAGTTAAAACTAGTGTGACAACCGAGGCTATGGTATATGGTCTAATATAGACAGAAAGTTATTTCAACGGAAAAGCAATTTTTGCCCAGTCCAAATTGAAAAGCGATAATAAAAAACTAACGTTGCTGTCAGCTTTAAGATCGAATCGGACTGCAAATTAAAACTATTTCTCGTCTAATCAAACAGCTGGTGTATAGGTGACCTACTAAAAAACCTCCTGAAATAATCCTGACTGGTGAAAACAATACTGGTGGTAGTATCAGGCTGACCCCAATACATTATTAACCAGGAGACCATAGCTGAAAAGAGCTTCTTCTTCTAGAGTGTGAAAAGTTTTGTTATATCAGCGACGAAGACATTTCTAGTATCTGCGATAACGTTTCAAACTGTTATTGAAACGGAACTGAATATTGAATAAGCGATCCTGCCCTTAGTACGGGGGGTCGTGGGTTCGATACCCACCCTTAGCAAACATTCATGTGGCGAACATTTGTGTTTGTTGTGTGGCTGGGTGCTTTTGTACATCTAAGGGCCCGTTGCAAATAGAGTGATTTTCACCCTCGTCTAATAGAGAGAGACAAACCGAGCAAAACCTGCGTCTGACAGCTGTCAGGTGAATTTCATCGGGCTCCAGCCACCGGTAGAATTCGCACTTGTCAGAATGAAAATAAGCCTTCACCCGAACCCGTTCCGAAACAACTAGGAAACAGACAGGTGACACCTCGGTCATCGTCGATTTCATTCAGGATCAATTTAGAACGGGTTCGAGTCATTTTCACTCTTCAGAGTAATTTCCACTCGATTGGGAATCCAGCCTAGTATTTAGAAATATTTAAGTGTATCAGTATCTGTCACCCATATGACCCTCTGCTTAGTTGGGGATCAGATGATCTTAGTGTGGTTGTCCCAAATGTTTTATTTATATTTTATTACAAGCTGCCCCAACAGACTTCGTTCTGTCAAACGTTTGACAGCTGGTCCATTACCTTAACTAGCCCGCTTTTCTCAGACTGGTTTTTTTTATAGTGCCCGTCAAGATGACCTCACTTCACAGAAAGCGGTCGTGAGGTCCAGACACGAGGCTTAGTAATGCAAAGCAATCACTGAGCTGGTCATAATCATCTTGAAGGCCTGCAAAAATGCCTTTCCACGCCCCGCTTGAAGACCCCAGGACTTTAAGAGGAAGGAAACACATGCGCTGCGAGAGCGTTCCACGTCTCGATAGTTCGGCAAAGAAAGGAGTCACCGAATCTCTTTGTGCGTGGGAACAAATATGATGGGATTTAGATAATACCATTATTTTTCACTGATTTTTTTGTTCAATCATAATAAAATATAGCCTATATCACTCCTAAATAGTTCAGCTTTCTGTTAGTGAAAGAATTTTAAGGATCGGATCAGTAGTTTCGGAGCCTATTCAATACAAACAAACCTTTCCTCTTTATAATTTACTGTACTAACATTATACAGCTGAAGAGTTTGTTAGATTGTTTGCTTGAACGCGCTAATCTCAGGAACTACTGTTCCGATTTGAAAAAATATTTTAGTGTTAGATAGCCCATCAGTTCAGGAAGCGTTTAGGCCATACAACGTGTTAATGAAAAAGCGCAAAACCTCAGACACCCCAACTTATTTATATTATTTAAAAGAATTGTGTCAATTATTAAATTTAATTTTGCGGATTATTTACGAAGATAGTAGCTTTTTTGTTTTCTTGTGTTTGTCTGCAAATTAAATAGTCTATGGTAATTACGCGCGATCTAGTGCGACGTTGCCGCTTCGCGTGCCGCCGCAATAATAGAGTTAAGTGTTAATTAAATACGGCGTAATTAATAGTACATTTTTGCTAAGCCAGCGAAATAGGCAATTGCAGGTCGAGTATGAGTTTGAAGGCCGAGCCGCAGGCGAGGACTTCAATGATACGAGACAGGCAATTGCCAGTTCGGCCGAGGCATATATAGTGCTTTTCTTAAAAAAATGCAAGGAAATAAAAAGGGCCTTTTACATAATAAATTTAATTAATATTATTAACAAAATAACAACTCCGCTTTACCGCCAATTTGTTTTTTTTTTATTTTACAATTTGTGCCGAAAGGTAAACGCATCTGTGGCTATACAGCCACGACAACGCAATGTGTACGATAGATGAAAGAGTTCTAAATTCAAACAGCACACCGTTTCATACAACATTGCCGGGAAGGGATTTTGGGTTTTCAGTCTACGTAAATATGATACTTCGCGTGTTCTTTATTCAAAAGTAATGACAATATTTCCGAGCATGTTTAAGAAAAATATTTTTTTGGTTCAAATTTGACCCTTATAATACTGTAATCTATTCTAGTCTCGATTCTGTACAAACTAATTTCAGGTTTTGCGCTTCTTCATTAACACATTGTATATCATTCCACGGGGACGAAGTCACGGGCAGAAGCTAGTATGATTATCTTCCGACTGCAGCTTGTCTACGCGAGTTCGCCGTCGAGGTTGGCGTCACCCGTGACTTCTGCGGCGAGGTCGGCGAACTTGGCGACGTAGTCCACGCTGGACTCCGCCATCAGAGACTGCAGCTGGGAATCCACCTGGAATGGTAACGCGCTCAGTCTCGTTTGCTTTCGGCCAAGTGCTGAGAAATAAATGACTGACATACAAAAGTAAAATAAAGTAAAGTAAAAAAATTTATTCATATAGACTTATAAAAAGTACTTATGACAAGTCATACAAAAAAATTTGTAGCAAAAATATAATGAATAAAAATAAACTTACATAAAATAATACTATGATAGTTATTATCATAATTAAACATAATGTGACTCTACCACCGGTTCGGAGGTTGTTTCCGATCGAGAAGACTCCGGCAAGAAACTCGATGGTTACTCTTTTCAATCTTGTTTTTATACACAAAAATGGAATTGACAGAGTAAAGTCATAGCAAAAAAGTGTGCAGACGAGCAGACTATACCTAAGATGACCACAAATTCTTATCATTTAAGAAATCCTCCACACTATAATAACCTATAAAATAAATAAGCTTCCTGGATATTGAACATACAACGTTTTGACGGCACGATTGGCGTAGTGCGCAGTAACACGGTTTCTCGCCTCGAATCCCGCAGTGCCCCGGGTTCGATTCCCGGTCAGGTCAATTCAGGAAACGATCTTTTCTAAATTGCCTCGGGTCTGGGTCTGCTGGGAGACGCCCCTGGCTTAATTCCTTGTCTGGTACCTCGTAATACAGGGTTTTCGTAATATTTACCCCTCCTTCGAGACCATGACAAGAGGTGGTTGTCTGGCGCATATTTATTATTTATTTATATTTATACAAATTAAGCTTCCGTTTCTACCTTTTTTTGTCCCGTTAACTTAAGGTTTTCGGACTATAATGTGACCGATTCATGATGTATCAAACATGAATGAATTACTTACTGGTTAAATGATTTAATGACTGAGTTTCTGAGTGAATGAGTTACCGAGTCACAGCGATGCCGTATGTCAACCATGAGTTACACTAATGCGTCCGCCGAAATCGCTTTGGCGTTTTTCTATGGGATTCCAGTTCAGCGCCTTAGTGATTTAAAATGGATCCGTAAACCGCAACGATAGCCGTTAACGTGACGGAAACTCGTGGCAGTACTCACGGCTAGCGAGGGCTCAGTTACTGACTTAGTGGCTGAGTGGCTAAGTTACTAAGTGACTGAGTTACTGACTTAGTGGCTGAGTTACTGAGTGAGTGAGTTACTGAGTGGCTAAGTTACTAAGTGACTGATTTACTGAAAGACTGAGTTGCTGACTTAGTGGCTGAGTTACTGAGTGAGTGATTTACTGGGTAGCTAAGTTACTGAAAGACTGAGTTACTGACTTAGTGGCTGAGTTACTGAGTGAGTTACTGAGTGGCTAAGTTACTAAGTGACTGAGTTACTGACTTAGTAGCTGAGTTACTGAGTGAGTGATTTACTGGGTAGCTAAGTTACTAAGTAACTGAAAGACTGAGTTACTGACTTAGTGGCTGAGTTACTGAGTGGCCAAGTTACTAAGTGACCGAGTTACTGAATGACTGAACAACTGAGTTGCTGAGTGAACAAGTTAGTGAGTGACTGCTCAACGGTAGTACTCACGGCTAGCGAGGGCGCCGCGCGGTCCAGCTGGCTCAGGAAGCTGCTGAGGCTGAAGTCCTGCACCGAGCCGTCGAGCCAGCCTTCCGTCTCGCGCAGCAGGCGAGAGGGAGACAGCGACAGAGACTCCGACGGCAGGAAGTCTGGCAAGAACGTACACATACACGATTGGCGTGGTGCGCTGTAGCGCGGTTTCTCGCCTCAACTTCCGTAGTTACCCTGGTTCGATTCCCGGTCGGGTCAATTCAGGAAACGATCCTTTCTGAATTGACTCGGGCCTGGGTGTGCTGGGAGATGCCCTAGGCTTTATTCCTTTTCCGGTACCACGTAATACAAGGATATTTATCCCTACTTCAAGACCAACACAAGTGGTGCATGTTATTTATTATATAATAATACTATCTTTCCGCCCTTGATTTCACCCGCGTTATGGTTTAATATCATGTCAAAGTTACATAAAATCTTTATAAATTGTAGCCTATGTGTTATTCTGATGTATAAGCTGTATTACTGTAAAGTTGCGTCTGAATACGTTCAGTAGTTTTCGCATGAAAGAGTAACAAACATACACTCACACATGCATACATTCATATCCTTACAAACTTTCGCATTCATAATATTAGTACATAGGGTGTTTACCAAAAGACTTAAAAAAACGACATGGCATACCTACTCAGTAAGTAATTCAGTGACTGTGTAAGTTAAAATTGTATTTCTTCAATCGACTTTTGTCTTAACTTTTTCATACGAAGAACACTGTATGTTCGACTCATTTGTATGGTGATAGGTACAAGAAAAACAGGTGACTTTGTAGTGAATAGGCTAACTAGCTCTCCGCACGCGGCTTCGCCCCCATTATTGTTATATATTATGGCCAGATTACATAAAATCTTTATAAATTGTAGCTTAAGTGTTATTCTGATGTATAAGCTGTATTACTGTAAAGTTGCGTCTGAATACGTTCAGTAGTTTTTGCGTGAAAGAGTAACAAACATACACTCACACATGCATACATTCATATCCTCTCGCATTTATAATATTAGTAGGAAGTAGGATTATTTACAATACATAGGGTGTTTACCAAAAGACTTACAAAAACGATATGGCATACGCATTAAGTAATTTAGTGCAGTAGTCTTCAATCGACTTTTGTCTTAACGTTTTCATACAAAGAACACTGTATGTTCGACTCATTTGTATGGTGACCTTGAAATTAAAGTTAAGTTAATAAATTTAATTTTTACTTAGATAGTTTCTACATCACTTACTGTACTCTGTAAGTTTTTTGATATTTATCCGGTATACCATCACGATTATATCCCAAACGAGGTAGTCAAAGGCAAGCTGACTGTTGCAGTCATGGTGAACGGAACACTCAGAAGCCCGTTTTACACCAAGCTTATTGAAAACCCAATGTGGTAGCTGGTGAACCTTCCGCTGTTATCCGGGTCACTTTTGGCTTACCGGATGATTATTATATGTTTAGGAAAATGATATGTCATATTCGGTTAGTGATGTAGACACCTTCCAAGTCAAAATTGTTTTTTTAGCATTTAGCAATGCACTATTTTTCACACAAAGAGAGAAAGTAGAAAAATTGACATACAACGTAAAATATACTAGACAAATTAGCCATATAGCTCAGTTGGAAGAGCAGCCACCCGGATTGTGGATGACGCGGGTTCGACGCCCGCTTGAGCCCTAGGATCTGGTCGATAGTTTCTTGTTTGTATCTTTGTTTAACTTACTTTTACTTTGTGGTTTAGATACAAGAAAAACAAGTGTCTGACTGACTTTGTACTGTATAGGCTAACTAGTTTTCCGCACGCCTTATTGTTATATATTATGGTCAAATTACATAAAATCTTTATAAATTGTAGCCTATGTGTTATTCTGATGTATAAGCTGTATTACTGTAAAGTTTCATCTAAATCCGTTCAGTAGTTTTTGCGTGAAAGAGTAACAAACATACTCGTACATACATACATCCTCACAAACTTTAGCATTTATAATATTAGTAAGATTAGTTAGAAGTAAGATTCGTTTCATCAACTTACTGCCCAAGTCTGCCGCGTGGTTGTCTCCGTTGACGTCACGCGGCCGCGGGTCATTGACCTCCTTCGCTGGGTCAGTGGCCTCGGGTTCGTTAGTTTCTGCCCCGGGATGTGGCCCGTCTTCGTTTTCTGACTTCACGTCTTTTGTGTCATCATCTGGAATTACAAAAAAAATACCAGTTATTTTTAAATAAAAATAAATAAAGACAATTAGGGGAAAAAAAATATCATTTGATTCTTAATATAAATAGAGCTTGTGCATACAGTCAAAGGAATAAATATCTGTACGTTTCAAAGGCTTATAATATTATAATTATAGGCAATAATATTATAAAGCTGAAGAGTTTGTTTGTTTGTTTGCTTGGACGCGCTAATCTTAGGAAATACAGGTCCAATTAAAAAAAAAATTACAGTGTTACATAGCCCATTCATCGAGGAAGGCTTCAGGCTATATATCATCATTCCACGCGGACGAAGTCGCTGGCAAAAGCTAGTACCTATACAAGTCAACAAACGAGTCTAAAAGAAATCTCGCATAGATATTTGTGGCTAATGTTTTGATTATAGTTTATCCAATTTAGGATGATCATTTTGACAGCTCTTAATAGGGATGGCGGGTAGTTTATAGTCGTTAGTGAATCGATTCGATTATCGAATCATTATTTCATAGAACCTGGAATCGTCTGTTTATGTTATTATGCATTATGGAGATAATTAAATAAATTACGACCATAAAAGCCCACAAGTGAATTAAATGAGATAGGTATTAGGATTTTAAGTTATTTATTATTTACTTATTTAATCTTCAATGCAAAAAATTACATTATGCGGACTTAATGCTAAAAGCATTCTCTACCAGTCAACCATCGGATGAGACAGAAATGCTGTTGGCTGTGCAAAATGTTCATTTAGAATAGGAATTGAATACAAAGATTAATTAGAATACGAAGAGAAATAAATTTTATTAGTAATATAATGGTGCACACTTCAGATCACTTTCATAATCATCATCGGCAACATCAATAGATGAACTGTCCCTTGAGTTTATTATCAATTCTTGTTTACAAACGATGTTCACAAAGTTTATACAGGCTGGCCCAAGAGGTGACACTAAAAAATTTTTTTTGGATTCCTGACATCTAGGGGTACTTGGAAATACCCCATGTATGTTCCGCGATTTTTAGTAGTTTTCGGGTTCTGATTTTTCTTTTAATTTTGAGAATTTTAAGACTTTACCTGCTTGAATATTTTTTTTCTCGGAAATTATGGATATTTTTTTTAATTTTTTTTTTGTAGCATAGTCCTCATGCCTTGCACTTTCACACATAAAATACCGAGCTTCCTGCCATTAATGTAAGTTACAAAACTATCGATCGAAACTAAAAAATTAAGGTGAAAGCGAGTCAAAAAAAGAAGTTCCATGACTTCTAAGTAATTTTAAAAACTTCGCATGACCCTAAGCTTTAATTATAATAAAAAATAAGTGGTGCTCAATAGGCCTTTTTTAGCCGAAATCTGCCTTCAAAATACACAAAGGTGAAATATTCTAAATTTAATCATTTATTTTAAAAGCCCTCACTGTTAATTTCTAAGGTTAATTAGGTTTGATATGACATAATTGAAATTTAGTAAGTTAATAAATTAGTATTTAAAATAAGTTTAAGGTCCCAAGCACAAGTCGGTCGGTGGATTGGGCGTGGCGGTCCGATTCCTTGGCTACCACGTTCACCAGATTTAAACCCCATTGATTTTTTTCTCTGGGGTTATTACAAAGAGATGGTCTATGCAAGTGAAACAAACACCGAAGCAGAGCTGCGAGAAAAACTGAGACAAGCAGAAATTAAAATTAAAGAAAATACTGGTGCTTTCCAAAATTTAAAACAATTTTTTTTGAGGCGTTGTAGGTATTAGGTGTATTACTGCGGGAGGGAGACATTTCGAGAACTTATTGTGAAATAAATTTAATAGTTAAATTTGTAGTATTGTTTTATTCATTGTCAATAATTAATGATCCTTGAAATAACCAGAATAACTATTAACAAAATCGATGTTACCACTGTGTAATAACATAATAAAAATATTGTTTTAATTATTTATTCAATAGACGGTATCATTGTAATGTGAATTTTGGTCAGAATAATCTTGCGGTTGACAAAATAGCCAATAGAAAAACTTAGAAAATTCCACCTTTGTACATTTAAAGGCAGATTTCTGCTAAAAAAGGCCTTTTGAGCACCACTTATTTTTTATTATAATCATGCGAAGTTTTTAAAATTACTTAGAAGTCATGGTTCTTTTTTTTTTTAAGTTGAAAATTTAACTGTGACTCGCTTTCACCTTAATTTTTTAGTTTCGATTGATAGTTTTGTAACTTACATTAATGGCAGGAAGCTCGGTATTTTATGTGTGAATGTGCAAGGCATGAGGACTATGCTACAAAAAAAAAATTAAAAAAAAGATGCATAATTTCCGAGAAAAAAAATATTCAAGTAGGTAAAGTCAAAAATTCTCAAAATTAAAAGAAAAAATCAGAACCCGAAAATTACTAAAAATCGCGGAACATACATGGGGTATTTCCAAGTACCCCTAGATGTCAGGAATCCAAAAAAAAATTTTTAGTGTCACCTTTTGGGCCACCCTGTATGTTAGATTAAATTTTGTTAAACAACAGATTTTCTATTATCATTTGTTATTCGTTTGCAAGCCACGTCACTAAGTGGGCGGTACCCGTCGATAAAGTACGATAATATCTGTAGAGTACTAAGTACTTTACCGAAAAAACATGCAATGTATACTTCATAGGCGTGAACTGTCAAAATTATCATCCTCAATTGGACAAGGTATAAATATTTTTAAAGCCTTACAAATGTGCAGGTATTTATGCTTTGGACTGTGTCTGTAATATGAGAGTCTAAGACTGATTGAAATACTTTAATAGATGATGATAACACCCGGGCACACAACAAATGTTCGTCACAAGAATGTATAATATGTCATGGATGAGGATCGAACCCACGGCCTCCGGGGCTAATAGCAGGTTAGCATTGCGCCAACAGGCCAGATACCAGAGTAGGATGGTTGGCTGCTACCTTCCCCGGCTTTATGGGGCAGCGGCGTGATGGGGATGCGCCGGTCGCCGTCGTGGAAGTAGAACTGCCCGTTGGACTCGCTCAGCACGTAGAACATCGACAGGCTGGAAAAATAATATTTTATATATTTTTATATTTCTGGTATATTATGTTTAGTTTAGTCCCTAAACAAAGTCATAATATAGTAGAGGTGGTTTAACTCCCGAGCGTGCGAGGGAGTCAATAAAACCGAGAGTATATTTAGCGTTTAGTCTCGAGGTGCAAACTGTACTTTTCACTTCGAGTGCGAGAAAAATAGTCAAATTAGTACAAAAACATTTAATAAATATTACTTAATAGAATAAAAATCACAAAAGATTTAAAACACATGGCGCCACCTTCTTTGCGGACAAACCATGGAACTAAAACTCTCAACATTTTCGTAATGAAGATGGTCCGCACTCCACAGATAATAGTATATTTACTGGCTGTTTGAGTTTGTATATGTAAAATTGGTGTTTTCAAGCGAAGTGTTGAAAATATTACATAAATACCATCACGACTATCCCAAACGGGGTAGTCAAGAGGCAAGTGACTGTGTCGTCATGGTGAACGAAACACTCAGAAGCCTACTTTTCACCAGTGGTATTAGAACCCAACGTGGTAGGTGGTGAGCCTTCCGCCGTTATCCGGGTTGATTTGGTTTTTTATCGATGTTTTCCGTCACCGCAGAGTTAGTCGGTTTTTTAACAATGAACACAAAGATTTTGGTTCTGGCCAGATTTGAGTTCGGGTGCTGAACCACCAGGCCATGACGCTCTCCGATGATCTACACTAAGATTATAAAGAGGAAAGAGTGGTGTGTGTGAAACCATTCACTGTGTCAGTTTGTTTGCATTGTAAAGTATCTAAAGTGTATTTATTTAAAGATGTCCTAAGACCAAAACAAACCTGACCTTGGAATCACCTATAGCACAAAATTATCAATTGAATTCAATTCGTTTTCTGTTCGATATTCTCGATTTTTCAGATCAGTTCATTAGTTTAACGCTTATTTGTAGTTTTCTTTTTTACTGACTGTTATTATCGTACATTGAATACTGGTATAGTTAAAAAAAAGATACATATACTTACAAAAAATATATTTATTAAAAAAATAACAATTTTGATGAAGTATTCAGTATTTGTAGTAAGTAAGTATTACTTACTACAAATAAGTATTTCAAAATAAGTAGTTCAGTATTTGTAGTAAGTAAGTATTACTTACTTACTTACTACAAATACTGAATTTACTATTACTTACTTACTACGAATACTGAATCGTTTTTAAATCGGAAAATAGTATGCCTGTTTGAATCAACAACTGTCGAAATTTGATTGAAATCATCGTTACATTGTTACTTTAGTGAGAATCAATATGACAGCTTTCTTACTAAAGCAGTAATGTAACGGTTGTTGTTTTAAACAGCTTTACATAATCAGCCTACTGGATTGCTGATGTTTTAGTTGGTTAATTATTAACTTTGACTAAAATCTTATTTTATGAACATAATTTTATCTATAAGAATCTTATGAAAAATTCTACAATTTGGCAGGAAAAAGAAATGGTCGCCTTTTTTCTCATTTGTTTTTGAACTGTCATTTTAGTTCTTTTTATTTTATTTTGTGATTAATTTTTAATAATG
Organism: Udea olivalis; assembly: GCA_947369235.1. NCBI lineage: Eukaryota > Metazoa > Arthropoda > Insecta > Lepidoptera > Crambidae > Udea > Udea olivalis. The sequence goes on from OX376355.1 coordinate 16,572,619, forward strand.
ACTAATACTTTTTGTTAATATATCAAAAAGAAAAACAAAGGCGATACATTTGACGCAACAATAGAATTGATCCTGCGTACAGTACTGTTTAATTAGAATGAAATAATAAACAATCTGCGATTTCTACGGACTAGCAATGTGGCTGCCCGTTGCCTATTTTCCGTTTCCCGATAACAATACTTTCACGAGTAATAATACTCAGTAAATACTTTATCGATAATAATTGATTGAAAAATTGGTTACTTCAATTGGTTCATTGTTATACCCCATCACTAATAAATCAATTGAAAGCTGTCAAAATCGGAACACAAATTTTGGTTTGGTTATGGTAAACTTGATTGTTTTGCAGTTTTCAACGGGAATTATGTGATATTTACTTTGAAAAAGGATGCAGTGTAATATGATTAATGAATGAATCACTTGTAGTGTGATAAAATTTGAGTGATTTCTTTGGAAACTCAAGATAAGTGTTCAAGGTCAGGTTTGTTTTGGTCTTAGGACATCCTTAAATAAATACACTTTAGATTATTTATTTAGTATTTATATATCTAGATTACAGCACTTGATTTTTGAACATTAAAGATTTGAAGGTGAAAAAACTAAAAACACTGTAATATTTATGGTTCACTATATTTTACTAAGGAAACTGCTAATTAAATTATATGTTTGGAGCATAGCTTTGTACGGGTGTGAGACATGAAAGGAATTAACTGGAAAGAAAGGAAAACCAATGTGGAAGTGTTGGAGATGGTTGGGGAGAGCAGAAGTATATTAAGGACCATAGATAATAGACGTGGGAAAATGATAGGCCACATTATACGACATGACGAACTTTTAACAACGATTATAGAAGGAAAGTAGAAGGGAGGAGAGGTAGAGGAAGACCAAGACGAATCTACATGGAACAAGTGAAAGAGAATGTAAACGTCATGTCGTATAGAGGTGAGGATTCTGGCGCAGTCCAGGGAAGAGTGGCGGTTGCTCCACCGACAAGAGCATGGCTCTTAAGTTAAATGATGATATTTTACTGCATTATTATTTTAACGAACTAACCAAAAACGCCCGAATTCTGAAACAACCATTTTAGTTGATCAGCTCTTACAGGTGTAGCTGTACAGAGGCGTTCACATCAACCTTTACATGGGGACACTTTCTTTTTATACCACGTCGGTGACAATCAAGCATTCGGACCACCTGATGGTAAGCGGTTACCGCAGCCTATGGACACGTGCAACACAAGGGGTATCCTTCGCGCGTTGTTGACCCTGAACTAACTGCTGCTAACATAAGACCCATTTTGCAATGGTTTTGTAAAGGTTGATGTTAACGCCTCTGTACCTTTCGGTTCTACTGACATGTGAAAGGACGGGAACACTGAGTGGCGCTCAACTTTGAGTTTCAAAGGGAGTGAAAAGTTAACTGTTGCACTTACTCTGATGTGGAAGTCGGAGGTGGCTTTGGCAGTATTCTCGGTAGTGCTGGAGGTGAGTTTGGCACGATTTTAACTGGGATCAAATCTGAAATTAATAAATTGACCATATTTAAAAACGTTTAAGTAGTTCCTTTAAAATCGCATAAGCTTATGCGATCAGACGGATATCCCCAGTGTCGTTTTTACTCGGTTTCCAGCACAGTTGGTGCACATTTTGAAAATGGGACTGCGAGACTCGCACGTTGCTCCCCCGGGAATAGGAGCGACCATTTTGTAATTTGTAATCCCGTCATTCGCATAAGTACAAGTGCGTCTGCCTTGTGTGCTATTTTTTAACTATTATTTCTACCGCGTTCAATTCTATCACTTATTATCCATAACCCGCTTATTAAGAATTTACTTAAAAATTTAAAATCGGGAAATCTGTTTCCATTTCCTTTGCCAACTCGATTAAATTACATTCGTTACAGCACTAATCAGTACCTTGGCTCAGTGATCACTAACAAGGGTAACTGCGAGCCAGAGGTGAGAAGGCGATGTGGCATGGCTAGGACAGCAATGACTGAACTGAGCAAAGTTTAGGAGGACAGAAATATTACGAATCGAACAAAGATACGCCTCGTTCGCACACTTGTTTTTACCATCGCCCTCTATAGTGTTGAGACGTGGACAATCAAGGCAGCCGATAGACAGAGAATTGACGCATTCGAAATGTGGTGTTGGCGTCGTATGCTAAGAATACCATGGACGGCCCGCCGCACAAACGTCTCGATCCCAAAAAAGCTGAAGATAGAGGATGCTCAGCGCCTGTCTACAACCTGTTTCCAACGTATAATGCAGTATTTTGGACATATCGCACGAAGGAATGACGACAATTTGGAGCGCCTGATAGTGACGGGAAAAGTTGAAGGTAAAAGACCTAGGGGTCGAAGTCCCAAGCCATGGGCGGATCAGGTGTCGTAGCAACTGGCGATCCCGGTCAGTGCTGCCCTACAGCAAGCAACGGAACGCAACCGATGGAAGCAGCTGATAATTTTTTTTGCTGAGAAAAATTTTTTTTTAAGAAATAAGGAATTGTATCTTAAGAAATAAGGAAGATTCTTAATGCATGTGGAGCTAACCTTTAAGTATTTGTTGCACTTAGTTATAAATATATTTATAAGGTATAATAAGCATGTAATAGTGTAAGCAGATGTTGGTTGCACTAAATAAAAAAAATAAAAAAACAGAAAGAGTCACGCTCCTCAGCATTAAGGGAAACGACTGAAGAGAGAGAGACAGCACTATAATTGACAATTATGAACTGTCAGGGATATCATCATACGGCGAAAGCATTATAATTATTTAATACTATATGTGTTTACACGATTACTCTCGCTACTACAAGTGCCCCTCGGGCTGGGTACTCACTGCTGGGCGGCGGCAGCTTGGGCAGCAGCGGCAGCAGCCTCTGCACGACCACGCGGCGCTCCGCCATCCGCGGCCGCCCGCGGCGCCACTTCGGCACGCCGTCTAGCGGCCCGTGAGACTGCAACTACATAGAAATAACAAGTCTTAGTAAAAGCAAAAGTGTATAGTATATGGACTGGCCTGTTGGCGCAATGGCAGCGATCCTGCCTTCAGCGCCGGAGGTCGTGGGTTCGACATTTGTATTTGTTGTGTGTCTGGGTGTTATTATCTATTTAAGTATGTATTTAGAAATATTTAAGTATGTTTATCAGTCTCTGACGCCCATATTACAAGCTCTGCTTAGTTTGGGGTCAGATGTCTTGGTGTGAATTGTCCCAGGTATTTATTTATTTTGTTATTTATATTTTAAATCGAGGGACTAAACGAAGCCATATTATACCAGAGGTGGTTTGACTCCCGGGCGTGCGAGGATAAAGGATGGATGAAGAGCGATTGACGAAACAAATTTACAAGGCGAAGGTGGATGGAGCTGTTGAAAAGGGAAGGCCTAGACGGACGTACTTAGGACAAGTCCAAGACGTGCTCAGAAAAGGTCAGGCCAGGGGTACCCATAATCGACGAGCATGTATGAAAGGATTAATGAGAGTTGAAGAAGCGCGAGAGGTGTGTCAGGACCGTAGCAAGTGGAAAAATGTGGTCTCTGCCTACCCCGTTGGGAAAAAGGCGTGATGGTATGTTTAGTCTCGAGGTGCAAACTGTACTCATCACTTTGAGTGCGAGAAAAATAGTTAATTTAGTACAAAAACATTTAAAACCGAACAAATTAAAACTTGACAAAATTTCTGAAATTTTCGTGGTCAGTTTTTTCTTCTGAACTGAACCACAGATTAACAATTGAAAACACATGGCGCCAGCTTCTATGCAGACAAACCATGGAACTAAAACTCTCAATATTTTCGCAATGAAGACGGTCCACACTCCACAGATAATAGTATATTTTTACTGGCTGTTTGAGTTTGTCTATGTCACATGAAGGAAATTAAAAAACGAATTACTTTTTACTCCCTAGGGGCTAAAGTGGTCACTTTAGGCCCGCTTCGTAGGGCTATATTGGCGTAATTTTAGAGCATGAGAAGGGAAAAAGCCTTTACAACGTGTTAATAAAATAACGCAAAGATACCCGAATTAGATGAAATTGATATTCCGCGAACGGCTTCGCCTGCGTTAAACTTAATTTTTTCCGTCTTACGATACTGATCGACATACATAATATATTAAGGCCAAATTACATGTTTTTTTTTATAAATTGTAGCCGTATGTGCTATTCTTATGTATTACTGTAAAGTTTCATCTAAATCCGTTCAGTAGTTTTAACGTGAAAGAGTAACAAACATACATATAATACATACTCACAAACTTCCGCATTTATAATATTAAGTAAGATACAAAATTACAATATACATTTCATTACATATCACATACTTATAAGAATTTGTATTTTGATCGTCAAACTTATTATGCCTACAAATTACAATTGATACAATTGAGATAATGTCAGAGAAAAACCATAGAAAATTGATATTTAATATAACAGACTTCGGCTGGTGATGAGGGATCACTGGAGGAATTTAGGGGCGGCCTTTGCTCAGCAGTGGGACAGTACAGAATAAGTTAAAAATATATACAGGGTTACTTTATGAACACCATCCAAATTGAAATATGAGGATCTACAGAGAAAATGGCAAAATACCTGTTTTTCTGTTTGATAACCTTCAGTACCAAAATTTATAACTACCTTTTAGTAGTTATTATAACTACTAAAAGGTGAAAAAAATCACGTGTTTCGTTGACACTGCGCGAAGTGTTATTCAGAAGTTGAAATTAAATTTTGACTTAGTAACCACGGCGCACGAATAATCCGACCGAAAAAAATATTGTTATGTGAAAGTTAGAAAGATTTACCTTTTTTTTAAAACAAAGCTATCTCTGGTTGATGCCTTTATTATGTTTGGGAAAATGTTGGACGGTGTTTAAAAAATAACCCTGTATACGAAAGTTAAATAAATCATTAAATTGAAGTTCCGTGAATAATTTGTGAAGTTGAAGTTAAAGGAGAGAAGTGTTTTTCTTGTTATCTTGCATTTACTGCGAATTACTTATTGCAAACGGAACTACTCAGCTGAAACTCGCTTCTAAGATGGGAGAGCACAGCGTTCTCAGTTCTCTGCGTTTGCGGATCTGCGTGGCGAAATTTGTATGAAAAACGAAATGATTGCTTTCAGTTTTAATATTTTTACAGTTTACTTTAGATTAAACTGTAAAAATGCACATGGTATGAATGTTGACCCTAAAGTATTACTGCTCATGTTTTAAACGTTGTTTATTATATAGGCTACACTTGAGACCACACCAAATTGTATTTCCGTCAAAGTACAATCCGAAAATAATGGTGATTTAAAGACTTAATCTCACCTCGTTATTAGATCTCGGAGCTATGGGCGTGGGGTGCCGGAACACGGGCGCGGGATCCTCCAAGGTTGGCGGCGTTGGGGCCAGTTGGGGCGCCCCAACGGGCGGCTGCTTCTACACAAAAAAAAGTTAAAATAAATAAATAAAAATGCACGAGACAACATACTCTCGATGTACAGATCGATATATTTGGGTGGCAAGGTACACCATACAAAATTCAAACATACTTTTCAAGTAGACCATAATGTTACAGTTCTTTTGAATCGTCATTAAACGTTTTAAAGGGGTTGAACCTTTGTGGCATAAGCCATCAGCCACCATTTTGTTTTTTCTCGATGTTTCCGGGCACAATAAAAACCCCTTTAATTAACTTTAATTTCAAGGTCACCATACAAATCAGTCAGACAGTAAAATTAAAGGCAATTGAAAAAAACATTTTTTTACTTATCGCTTATTACATACATACATACCATCACGCCTTTTTCCTAACGGGGTAGGCAGATACCACATCTTTCCACTTGCTACGGTCCTGACAGACCTCTTGCGCTTCTTCCACTGTAATTATTCCTTTCATACATGCTCGTCGATTATGGGCACTCCTGACCTGACCTTTTCTGAGCACGTCTTGGACTTATCCTAAGTACGTCCGTCTCTTCCCTTTCCAACAACTCCATCCACCCTCGCCTTGTAAATTATGACTTATTGACTATGCCATATCGTTTTTGCAAGTCTTTTGATAATCACTCGGTATATGAGTGGCCAAGTAACAACTACGTCAGTCTTTGACTGATGCCCACAGCATTAACGATGAAACACTTTTTTTGTTTTTTTTTCTGTTTGTGATAATATATTTTTAATTATGTATTAATTATTATATATTATATATATATATTGACGTCACGATTGGCGCAGTGTGCTGTAGCACGGTTTCTCGCCTGGGCTTGCGTGGTGTCCCGGGTTCGATCCCGACCGTCAATTCAGGAAACGATCTTTTCTAAATTCGCTCGGGTCTAGGTGTGCTGGGAAACGCCCTTGGCTTATTCCTCTGTCTGGTACCTCGTAACACAACGATATTTATCCTTACTTCGAGACCATGACAAGTGGTGTGTTGTCTGGCGCTATTTATTTATTTATTTATTTAGTTACCTGTGGCAGCCGCCGCTGGTGCTGGCAGCAGCGCGCGCCGCCCGCGCCCGCCACGTGCGCGTTGCCGACCATCGCCAGGAGGCGCTTCAATCTGCGACCACAGCACAAAATAAAGAATTTGCAGAAGGACCGCTCGCACCTTTTTCCTAAACATGCGTGAACCACTTAGGGTTACTACTATATTCACCCTGAATTTTTGAAATGAAGTAGGTAGGTTATGCCTACTTCACAGAACCGGTCAAAAACAAAATTCATCAGGTGAAAAATTTCACCAAGTTAACACTAGCGACATTAGTGCCTGGCCGCGACACTGAAACTCACTGTGTCTGCGTGCGTGATCAAAATGGCGGGTTTGTTCTGAGCGGACTATCTGTCAGAGGCGCCGCGCCACATGCGTGATTTGTGACAATAGTCAGAAATAAATTATCTGACGAAACACACCATCTTCAGCCATCAGAACCCTAAGGGGATCAAGGCAAGTGCTAATTGGCAGGAGAACGAACCAAATTTCAATTAATTTATATGATGCGACTAGCTTTCCGGCCGCGGCTTCGCCCGCGTTAACTAATCGTTAAAATTTATGGTTTGCTCTGTATGAATATTTATAAATCTCTGATTAAATAAAAATAAACCGGCTCCACACAAATTACTCCCAGTTATAAAATAAATAAATTAGTGGCCTACATTTTTTTTTGAGGTCGGAACCAGCTCATTTTATCATGTAACTCATGTAAGCTATTAAAAATTAATCTCTTTTTATTGAAGTCGATTTGAAAGTGATTAAAAAATAGCGCAGAGCAGATAGTACGGAACAAGGCGAAATTGGGCATGAAGATTCCTTGAAGAGTGTAGGAAAACACTAACAGATGTTACAACATTTTTACGGGAACGGGAAGGAACGGGTACGAACGGGCGGACAAAGTCGCGGAAAATACCTATTAACATATTTTATAAACGACGTGCTGCCCCAACAGACTTCGTTCTGTCAAATGTTTGACAGCTGGTATCTATCCATTATCATATCTTACCCGCTTTTCTCCGACTTCATTTACATAATACTATTATTTTTTAACTGAATTTCTTGTGCAATCATAATGAAATATAGCCTATATGACTCCTGAATAGTTTAGCTTTCTGTTAGTGAAAGAATTTTCACGATCGGATCAGTAGTTTCGTAGCCTATTCAATACAAACAAACATTCAAATATTTCCCCTCTGTTATGTTAGTATAGACATTGTCATACCTTTCGCTTAGCAAGGAGAACCCATTCCGCTGTTCTGTGTTAGAGCGAGGCAGCGGCCTGTTCACCAACTTGCTGACCAGCTTCAGCGAGCCACCACCCGATGAAGACTTGTGGTCGGGAGAAGCTAGCTGTTCACCTACTGGTGAAAAAAAAAAGTTATTGGCCTATAAATATACTCTTCCACTGCTAAAATTAGTAAGTATTGGCTTAATCACCAAGCTTACAAAATCCGGGTTTTGGTGGTCACAGATCCGGATTATGTTCCGGAAAATCCGCAAACAAACTTTGCGTGGTCTTGGATATGGATCCGGGACATCCGAATTAAATAAATATTAGAGACTACACAATCGTGATAAAAGTAAGGATAAATATCCATCTAAATGTGGTACGGGACAAGGATTTAAGCCAGGGGTGTCTCCCGGCACACCCAGACCTAGATCTAGACCAATCCAATTAAGAAAAGTTCGTTAATTGAATTGACCCGACCGGGAATCGAACCCGAGACACCACGCAATTTAAGGCGAGAAACCGCGAACTCCAGCAATCGTGTCGTTCACAAATCGGGAATTGGTCAAAAAATTACATGGGCGATGCTCAATTCAGAAAATATTTTCCGATCCCACAACCATGTATAGGAATAGTTTTACTGACCAGTTTTCAGTGTTGGGGTTATTTAAGAAAAGACTGAAGAGCTTTATTTGACCTGTTATCACAAATATTGGCATTGTAGGTGTTCCATTGGAATCAGAGCCCAGGAACAAGCTAAAGTCAATGCCCAGGTAATTGATCGATTCTAATTAAGTCTCAGCCAAATAACGACTAAAATACTCAAGATAAACACCACGTTATAACACTTGAAAAGGTTATGTTTGTTTGGCAGCAAAGTTCATTGGTTAAGAAAACTTCCAAATTGATCACCGGTAAAACTTTAAAAAATTATAACAAATGAAATAAATAATGATTTAAAAAATGGAAACCTCAATCTAAAAAAAAGTTTCCAAAATTTTATTATGTATTTAAAATCCTAAATATCAACCATACACTACTAATTATTTCCAATCAAAAAAAATCACATTGAACAAAATAAAATGACTAAATACGAGTTACTTTTTTATCACTGACCTTTCCTCTCATCACCACTCAAGGCATCATTGCTATCATTACTGAAAGTGTGCTTCGGGGAGAATATATCCGTATCGCTCTCTCTCGCTCGCTCGCCCTCTTCCACAGAGCTATCGCCGCCCTTAAAAGTAAAAAGCACTTATGACGTCATATTGAATGTCATATTTCACTCGTGACGTCATATTTAATGTCACATAATTCACTTTACACGTCGTCAGCAGACATAGTAGACACATTTGCTGTTGTTGTTGTTTCTGATTATTAAACTGTAAACAATTTACCGCATCTGGTGCATCGACGGAAGAGGTGTGTTATGACGTCATGAAATTATACAATTAGGCAAAATATAGTTAAACAAAACAAACGTAAACAAAATTAAACAAGTAGTGAATTTTGCATACTTTTTGTTTAATAGGAAAGAAAAATAGAAAAAAAAGGAAATATTTGTATGTTCGTTACGAATAACCTTAAAAAGTCCAGAACCGATTTTAAAAATTATTAGCTAGCTACATTATGAGCGAGTAAAATAGGCTACATACTTTTTAAGGGAGATATAGATCACGCGGGCGAAGTCGCTGGCAGCAAACTAGTCAGAAATAACAGACTAAAATGTTACTCTACCACCGGTTCGGAGGTGGTTTCCATTGCATGTCAAGATCGATAACGATTTCAATAACTAGACACTAACGAATCGTCGTTTCGATCGATTGGAAACGACGGATCGTAACGATCAATCGTGTCGTACCATATGTGGGGCCCTTAACTGGTTCAATGCATGCACCGGTGCGTTAACAATCAATTCGGTAGTGAATGGGTTAAAAATTCCTACTATGCCACTGTCGTAAGTCAAAATCATTTTATAAAAATAGACCTCATAATAAAAGTACTTTCTAATAGTCTAACTAAGCTAATTAACAAGTAAATATAAGCTTTACGTACAGACGCGTTCACATCAACCTTTATAATACCATTGCAAAATGGGTCTCATGTCAGCAGCATAAAGCTCTATGTAAAGGTTGATGTGAACGCCTTTGTACAATAATACAATGAATATATGAAATAATCGTTAAAGTTAAAGTATGTTGTGAATATCAGTTTAAATTCGATTTGAGTCATAAAGTGTTCCAGTTAATGCACTAGAATTAGTAAAAGTCCCTCACGCACCTTTTCCTTCTTCTCCGTCTTTTCTATCGGAAGCTCAGGCTTGTTGGACTTCTGCGGGGGCTGCGGTAAAGGGGGGGTGGGTTCCGCCCACCAGTAGTCCAGCTCGATGCGTGAACGGGAACCAAACTGGAGAAAGAAAATGTAACAGCAGAAGTAATATGTGATTTTTGATATTTTATATTCACTTCTAAAATAGAAATACTAGAAAAATTAAACTGGTGCAATCAGGCGTCAGGATCGCGGAAAATGAAGCTTCAATTCTGCCTGATTTCTTGAGAAGTTTATTTATATTTATATGAGACAAGTACATTGTCATAACAAAAAAACTAAGAAGAACTTATAAGCCAAGGTATACAACTGGGACTCTATTAATTCAAAGATTATTTATCAGCTAATGAATTCTCTTTCTTTCGTTCTTATCAGCCATTTGAATTAGTAATGCTGGAGAATTTCTATATTTTATTGTTATTTATTTGTCTTTTTATTGTTATTTTTTAAGTGAATCGATTTTTTTTGAGTTTTTTGTACACTTGTTTACTCTTCCTAACATTTTCCTCTACTTGGGTTGTCTGGAAGAGATTGCTTTTAAGCAATAAGACCGCCTAATAGCTTTATCATAATCTTGTAATAACAAGCTGTAATGTTTATTTGATGTGCAATAAAGAATATTTATCTTATCTTATCTTACCATGAGATACAAATCTCCAATGGTGAGGTCACCACAGTCCATCTCGCTCCAGCCTCGTCTGATCTGCTTCACAGCCAACTCCACGTCGATGTCAGGCTTTGGTTCCTCCTCGACTTTGGAGGAAGGATCCTCAACTTTTGCTTCCTCTTGTTCCTTCTCTATCACTAAAGTGTACATGCTGCCGCCGCGCTTCTTTGGACGAATGCGGAATTTCACCTGACAATAAATGAATAAAATAAATTAACTATCGAGGTCTCTCGCGCCTTACCACTTTGTAGAAATGTTCCTGTGAGCGCATCGCATCGGGCATTAGCTCCACCTGCCCCTGATTGGTTACGTATTTTTACTACGTTTTACTATAACCAATTATATTCCTGCGAACTGACGATGTCACGGGGAATTGATTTTTTATGGATGCATAATTTATGTAAACTATGAACCGTATTTTCAATAAATAAGAGTTCATTTTCCCGTGACTCAGACAACTGACATAGTGATCATCTTATTGAAATGATTTTAGAGACAAGAGACAATTTTATTTGTTTACAAACAAACATGTTTTTGTAACCGTCCTTGGGTCAGTCTGTCATTTGTTTCTAACTCATATGCGACGTTGTCATACCGTGATCGATGCGCCGCTCGACCCGAAACATGAATGGATGGAAGGCGTGGCCTAAAGTGAGCGGCAACACAGTATGTGCAAATAATTTCAGCCCTTAGGTCAAGTTGATTTCCTAAACTGAGGGTAGCTCGCTATTTCGTCTGTATATTTAAGGACATACTAAATTAATATTTCAAAACTTAAAATCTATAAGGACCTTACTAGCTCAACTAGTAATCAGTCACTTGCAGTATCGCGCCGTTAGATCTGCGAGTATTACTAAATGTTGCCTTAAACTGTCACTGGCGGTTGGCGGTTTGTGACTTTGTGTATCTTTGGAACTAACTTCCTCCAAAATTTGTTATTATTCGTGTACGCTTATTGAAATGTAATGCATGTTAAATTTTGTAATCCTCTCACATAAGTAAATTAATGTATTCTTCTAAATAAAGATTAAACCAGAAATATCCAGCCCAGACGATGTGTTAGTGCCAGGTAATCGGTGACTGGTTGGAAATGAAAGATCATATAACTACATTGTTCGCTTCGCTTAGTTTTGGGAATGAACTTGACAAGTAATCATCATACCATCGCGACTTTATCCCAAACGGGGTAGTCAGAGGCAAGTGACTGTTGCCGTCATGGTGAACGGAACACTCAGAAGCCCACTTTTCGTGGGCTTCTGAGTGTGGCCCAACGCCCAACGTGGTAGGTGGTGAGCCTACCGCCGCTATCCCGGTTTTGAAATGGTTTTTTATCGATGTTTTCCATCACAGGAGAGTAAGTCTGATATTTAACAATAAACACAAAGATTTTAGTTCTGGCCAGATTTGAACCACTAGGCCACGACGCTCTCCCAAGACACTTGACAAGTTATAAGGGATAATAATAAGGCACCTTGTCCCGAAATGACCAAACGGCATTTGTGAAACAAACATTTGTGTCGGAAATGGGTGTTTGTGGTCCCTTCCTTTTTTCTGTTTTCCATAACCCCGGGGGCAACCCTACTCAAGTATAGTTTTTCAGGCAGGTCATGTTTAAGAAAATATCAAGTTTTTAACAGTGTTTTGCTCATGTTGAATCGATCTTCTAAATGTTGACAGCGCTAACATGAACGTAACAAAATTATTTATTAAGTGTTTGACGGAATGACTATTTATTTCGTAAAGGAAAAAAAAACGGTAAACTGTGTTTTTTTCTACCAAAGCTGTTTAAAAATCTTCTAAAATATGTACCTTTAAGTTCTTAAACTTGGTCTGCTTTCCAGTCTTCTCATTTTTCCCCTGATCACTTTCATTGTCCGTGTCACTCTTATTATCATCTTCCATTTCCATCTCTGAGAAACTATCCTTCTCCCTCTCAAATATGTCCTTGTCTCTCTCAGACTGTATTTCTTTGTCCGTTTCAATTACGTCCTTATCCGGCTCTGGCACGTCAGTTTCGTCATCCGCAGTCTCTTCAGATTTCAGTTCTTTCTCATCCTCCGTGCTTGGTTTTTCTTCCTCCTCTAGAATGTTCTTGTAGTTCGCCATAAGTTCTATGCCGTCAATCGCAGTTTCGTCTATATGCATTAGTTTTGTTTCATTTTCTTCCAATTTGAACTTCTTTGGTTCGGCTTCTTTCTCTTTGTCTGTAGTGCTGTCTTTTCGTTGACGTTTCGGTGTCCGTATTTTGGCTACAATCAGAAAAAATAATAAATGTAAGTTATACTCGAAATCTAGAAGACCTGTATTCAATCTCTAGATTGAATACAGGTCTTCTAGATTTCGAGTATATTCATATTGGTTGGGTTAAGACCAAACGAGCGAATGGTCATTCTATCCCAATTTCCAACTCTGTGAAGTTTCCATTGTGTATTAGTAGTCTGTCTCTGTTTATACAAAGATAATTTGAAAGAGAGGGGATAGAATGAGCATTCGCTCCTTTAGTGTAAACCCAGTATGAGCAATCTTCTGAAAAATGCGACGTTGCCATTCCGCTACCAGCGCACGCTCCAAGAACAATATTTTGCTACAAAACCGCTTCATAAAGTCACATTGTACTCACTCGTGCCGTTTTTATCCCAGCGCTGCGAGCACATCCGCTCAAGATACGATGAGAAGCAGATCTTCTGGCTGGAGAGCTGCTCGCTGGGGCTCACCACCGGCAGGTGGATCTGCGCGCTAGGACGCGGACCCACGTGCAGGGACAGCTTCTTGGGAAGCTTCTGTTCTGAAAGATATTCAAAGTTACAGTGAGCAACGTTATAAGTAAAGACTGGTCTGTTGGCGCAATGGCAGCTATCCAGCCTTTAACGCTGGAGGTCGTGGGTTCGATCCCCACCCATGACAAACATTTGTGTGACGTACATTTGTGTCTGTTTTATGTCTGGGTGTTATTATCTATTTAAGTATGTATTTAGGAATATTTAAGTATATTTATCAGTCTCTGAAGCCTATAGTAAGCTCTCCTTAGTTTGGGGTCAGATGATCTTGGTGTAAATTGTCCCAGATATTTATTTATTTAAGTATGACGACACGATTGGCGTAGTGCGTTGTAGCGTGGTTTCTCGCCTCCGACTTGCGTAGTGTTTCGGTTTAAATTCCGGGTCTGGTCAATGCAGAAAAAAAACTTTTCTGAATCGCCTCTGGCTTTGAAATCTTTGTCTAGTACCTCGTACGTAACACGTAACACAAGGATACTTATTATCATGACTTCGAGACTATGACAATGGGTGTGTTGTCTGGCGCATATTTCTTCACCATCCATTTTGTTTATAAGTTAGTACTCGTCATCGAGAAAGAACGCTGGCTAGAAACATCTAACAAACCTCCACTTTAGGCACTCTAGGGCGCAGTAGTCTTTTTATGCAGTGCCCCTCCGGGTTCATGTTTTAGTACAGGAGTTCTATATTTAAGATCGTGTAAACCTACATGGATCAATAAATGATATGACTATGTAAGGTGGCCTATTATGTTTTAGGTGAGGCGTTAAATGAGACAACCGTTCACTGTGAGTGCCAGGCGAAACTGTTCATTAATTTCTCTGAATGCATTAGATATAATGGTGGCGTTCTGTAGGTACTCGTATGTGTTCCTACAACTACGAGTATGTGACGGGAGTAGCTGAAGACGATACCACAGATTACTTAATAATTACTACGTAACAGATAAATCACATCAGAGAAAATTTACCATTTTGTCAATTGTAAATTCAGACATTTTTTTTTTCTTTTCACTCGTTTTTTGTTGTTATCAATATTATTTTTTAGTTTTGTGAAAATTATATTCAATTTTATTTTAGTTTTATTTTGCATGATTTAATTCAATGTATTTTAATTGTTTGTGTATGATTTTATTTTATTTTCATTTCATTTATTGGATCACATTGCTATGCCCTAACAGGGTTCATGTTATTGGTACTGGTTGATTATGTTCACCACCTTTGTAACCACATGATTGCAATAAACACTTTGACTTTGACTTTGAAATACGTACCGTCATGTGACAGGCATTTGCCAGGGCTACCTCGTTCAATATAGATGTTAGCAGTCAGTACTTACTTCACGTCATCGCGTCAGTTCAACCGCAAGATTCGCGTGCAAATGCTCTACGCGGCTTTTGACAACCAACTGCCAAATAGGTCTAGGATGACGCGGCGGCTGGTAGATGATTATCGCGCGCAAGTACATGGAGTGACAGAGGCCTGAGATACTCCGTCTTTCGTACAATATACAAGAAAAAAAAGGGGTTTTGATCATCATTGAGTGGCCGTGTCGTTATAGATAACGACACGGCCACTCAATGATGTACAATGTATTAAATAAAAAGATCGAAACATGTCGAAGCTATAGGGGATCTCACTATAACATACCTTGGACGAGAATTCTGTCAGTTTCCAAATTGAGATGATCTTCGAGGTCATTCCTAAGCTCGTCCTTGTCGTCTCGTTCCTGGAATTCTTCCTCTTTCACCTGCTCATCATATTTGTCTGTGTTCGCGTCTGCTTTGCAGTGAGACTGCCTTTAAAGTTAAGGGTAGATAGTTGAGAACAAACTGCAATAAGGGCTCGTTACACGAAAGTATAACGCCTTTCGTAACGCCACGAAAGTAAAATCCCTTTTGTTTTCTGTTGAACAATATTCAAAAATCCTTAATTGCGAATTTTGAAACCTTCAATTGACGAAAATTGGAGGTCGCAACTAAAAATCGTGTTTTTTTTATCTAAAAAGGAGTGCAATCACGTCTGTTGCGCTGCTTTAATTAGTCCACTCTAATTAGTGATTATTATTTTTAGCATTTGACAATGCACTATTTAGCATTATCCTAAAGCTAGTTTCATCTTAATCGAAAGTCAAATATTTGCGAGGTATTTCTTTCAGGTGTTAAAAAAGGCGCTTGTCTTATTATAACATTGATAAAACAACGTTAGCTTACAACGTAAAATACATTAAACAAAGTCTCCAGATCTTTAAATGGCCTCAATAGCTCAGTTGGAAGAGCAGCCACCCGGATTGAGGAAGACACGGGTTCGTGTCCCTCTCGAGCCTTAGGATCAGGTCGATTTTGCTATTTTCTAGTTTCTATCTTTATTATTTATTATTATTTATTAACAATTACAAAAAGAGCATACGTTTCTAAAGCTGCTTACAGTGTAACAAAAACCATTTTCGGTTTGAACGTACACTGGCGATCATCGCCGAGAGTCCAGAAAAAAGTAATTATATTAACTAGGTGGACAGAAACACATTCAGAATGTGGGTGTAACTACATTTTTTTCCCCTATCGTGCGGTTTCTCGATTTATTCCACGCGCATAGACTGACACCACACGAGGAAAACTTAGCATTAATTCGAAACCGCGGAGCCACACGGGGGGAATATGTTACGGTCAACTAAAGACAATTACATCTTTTGGCGGTGCATTATTTAGTCCACAAAATATGTTTCGGTATTTTCACTAAAACTTGAAACAACATTGAAAATTAGGTATTTATTATACCTTTCTGTATGTCAAATCAAATCAAATCAAAAATGTTCTTTATTGCTTAAATGGTACATTATTACAAGTGTTGGGCATCTCCTTTTAAGTTTATAAAAACCTGTATTAGGAGAAGCCCGCTCCTTCGTTCGATTCATATAAATGTAAACAACAAAGGTAAGTATTAATCTTAACTTATGAATATATTTAAATTTTATAGCCTAGTTAGTGATTGTGTGTGTGTGTGTGTGTTTACGTGTGTGTGTGTGTGTAAGTTTATGTGTGTGTAAGTATCAGTTGTGTGTGTTATGTGCGCGTATATTGTGTATGATGCCTAAATATCGCTTATTTTTATAATTTATGCTGTCTTCCTATTTTACATGTAGTTTTTTTTTTTTTATATCATTACACTAGAAGTTGCACAGTTTGGTCATAATTAAGCTCTTTTAGCCAATTCATAATAGTTGTTTTGCACTGTTTGAGGGTCATGGTGTATATTTTTTTTAATCTGTTTGCTTTATTGTAGATGGCGATTGATTGTGAAGAATATTGTTGTCTTGCAAACATTGTTCTGTTAGATGTTTGTTTTATTACAGAATAGGGATTTCTCTTTTTAAGTATAACTGGATCTATAGGATTTTGCTTATGAACCTTAAGTATACATTGCATTATGTATAATTGCCTCACGGTTAAAACGTTTGCTTCACAGTATAGTTTAGAGGTGCTAAATATTTTTTTCTTTTTTAACATGATCTTTAGGATTCCTCTTTGAGCGCGTTCAATACTTAAAAAACGTGTCTTATAGGTACCTCCCCAGATTATTATGCAATATAATAAAATAGACTGAACAAGGGCAGCATAGATCTAAGTTATTAGTTTTTTATCAGCAATGTTTCGTAAGTGTCTGAATAACCAAATTAATTTCCTGGCTCGATTTGTAACTAAAGACAGATGCGGGTACCATGACAAGTTTTTATCTAAAGTAACTCCTAGATATTTAGTAGTATGGACTCTTTCAATAATATGACAGTTACAACTACTATAATTGGTTCATAAAGTGCAAGTATGTGCAGTTATGGTGAATTTACTTTGAGGTTGTGTCGAGTCTTTAATGGAAAATGGTATGTAGTTTGTGGTATGTATATTTCTTGTATGATATATATATTGTCGTGGTCTAGTGGTTCAGCACCTGAACTCAGATCGTGGATCGTGTGGTCCCGAGTTCAAATCTGGCCAGATCCAAAATCTTTGTGTTCATTGTTAAAAATCAGACTAACTCTCCGGTGACGGAAAACATCTATAAAAAACCAAATCAACCCGGATAACGGCGGAAGGCTCACCACCTACCACGTTGGGTTCTAATACCATTGGTGAAAAGTGGGCTTCTGAGTGTTTCGTTCACCATGACGACACAAGCAATTGCCTGTGACTACCCCGTTGGGGATAAAGTCGCGATGGTATGTTATGTTATGTATGATTGGGCTTGTTATTGACCGTATTTTGTGAATTTACACCCAGTTTGTACGGTGTGTCACCGTGCATTCTTCCGCGTCAGCATCTTTATAATTTTATAAGTATTTTTGCATTATGCGCGGCTGACCTTATTAAGTAATATTCACTATTGTAAGTTAGTTCGCTTATGCCTATCAAGACGGCCGCGAGTCTCATTAGCAATAATTTAAGTGCTTTGTGTAATTATCAAGATTATAATAAATATCTTTACTCAACAAGGAGTTTACATTTACACACGACACATCATAGCAAGAAAAAGACGTATGGTATACAAGACCATACACAGTTTACCCAGCAAAAGCCAGTGTTTTATAATAAACTAGCTGCCTCGAGAATCGACCAACAGACTTCGTTCTGTCAAAAGTAAGTGCGGCGTCGGTGAAGCAGCACATCTCGCTCGTGTTTCTCAGACTTGATTTACATATACTATTATTTTGAATGCTTTGTTCATATCATAATAAAATATAGCCTATGTCACTCCCTGATAATGTAACTTCATATTGGTAAAAGAATTTTTAAAAGCGGTCTAGTAGTTTCGGAACCTATTCAATACAAACAAACAAACCATCAAATCTTTCCTTCTTATAATATTAGTATATAGACGAGTCGTAAGATATTAATATTACTGAAAAGGATACGCCAGCCGTCCACCGATGCTGCAGCGCTCCCAACAGCGCGTGCAGCCGCGTGCGCAGCGGCAGCGCGACCAGCGCGCGCGGGTTATGCGCGGCGGCCTGCACGCGCGCCCACGCGCACGCGTCCAGCGCGCGCAGGTGGACCGTCGCGCGCGAGCAGACGCGCGCACCGCACGCGCGGTCTGGCGGACAAATAGTGAAGTATTTAAAAGAATTAGTCCAGTCAAACATGAGTTACCTCTTCAAATTTACGTTATTGTTTGCGTAAAATATTTGTATTTGGGATTCCGTACAGCGCCTCCGTTGAGTCGAAATGGAATAAATAAATATGCCCTAGACAACACACCACTTATCATGGTCTCGAAGTAGGGATGAAATATATCCCTGTGTTACGAGGTAGCAGACAGACAAGGAATCAAGCCAGTGGTGTCTCCCAGCACACCGAGAATTCAGAAAAGAACGTTTCCTAAATTGACCCGACCAATAACGTAAATTTAAAGTGGCAACTCATGGTAGACGTACTGATGACGCGTTTTACGCGCGATATTGGTTACACCGCGCTGCTTATATTGCATATTCAATAAACTAGCTTCGTTCTGAGCGAACGGTTCACAACGTCAATCGCGCGTAGGTCCGTTAACTGCACGGATCAAATTGGCGCGACAAAATAAAAGGAGTTCCAGCTTAAAACCAACCTGTTATCTGATCGAGTTAACTTCTTCTATACGCTCAGTCCGGACTTGCATTGCGTAGGTAAATTACTCACTCTTTTAAGTTATTCGTACTCGTATGTACTATGGGTCTCGTTTATATAATATTTTAATTGTATTTAGCAAGATGACCAAGCAAAGCAAGTTTTAGCTCAGCCCAATTGACATCAATCGACGACACGATTGGCGTAGTGCGCTGTAGCACGGTTTCTCGCCTTTAATTCCGTAGTATCCCGGGTTCGATCCCCGGTCAGGTCAATTCAGGAAATGATCTTTTCTAAATTGGCTTGGATCTGGGTGTGCTGGGGGACGCCCCTGGCTTAGTTCCTTGTCTGGTACCTCGTAACACAGGGATATTTATCCCCACTTCGAGACCATGACAAGAGGTGTGTGGTCTGGCGCATATATTTATTACTCACATTATGACCTTTTCTTTTAGAATCATTTGCATTGTATGCTTGAGTTGTGTGTGTTACAATTTTTTTAATATTGCATTTTACGTGTGCGTGCCTGTTCAGTTATTAAGCTTCTCACCAGTTGACTTAAATAAAAAGCTCGCTTCATCTTAGACTAAGCGAGCTTGCTCTTAGTCAAGAACGAAATGTCAAGTCTTACCAGTAATCTGGTTGAGTTTCCTAAGCGCGCGGCAAGCAGGCGTGCGCACGCGTAGATTACGCCCGCGCGCGCGCACGGCGATGCTGCCCGCTCGCACCATCTCGCCGAGCCGCGCGCACGTCTTTTCGCTCACCGACGCCAGCTTCTTGCGCAGCTCGCCGTAGTTTATCAAGGCGTATAGCTCTTGCGCTACCTTCTTAACGTCTGTGGAGTATTATAATTAAATTTTAAAACAGAAAAAGATTCACTTTTATGAATATACAGGGTTACTTGATGAACACTAATCAAATTGAAAAAAATTGAGAATCTACGGAGAAAATGGCAAAATACGTATTTTTTTGATTGGTAACCTTCAGTAGTAAAATTTTAAGTAATTATAACAAGTAAAAGGTAAATAAAAAACACTAGTTTCGTTGACACTGCGCGGCGTGATTGGCGGTGGGCTCGCAGCCTCTCAACTGCCTCTCAACTACTGCCCGCCCGCGCTTTATTCAGAAGTTGAAATCTAATTTTGACTAAGTAACCACGCCGCACCAATAATATGATCGAAAAAATATTACAATGTGAAAGTTAGAAAGACCTACCCATTTTTAAAAAAAGCTGTCTTCAATTGATGCCGAATGTCTAGGAATTTTTTTTGATGGTATTCAAAATATAACCCCGTATTTGGTAGTTTTCTGTTGATAGAGATCGAGTAAAAGAAATATTTCTAAAATAAATGCTACAACTCATTTATTTTCTATTCATAAAATTACCCTTTTTTTGTCTCCCGGAGAAAATCCTTTATGGAATATCCCACTGCCTGAGGGGTAGGCAGTAGGGGAGTGTAGAACTCCCCGACACCGCACTAAAACGACCGGGGTATACCTCACCGCTATGGAATGGGGCGACATGGAGATTAAGGATTACCACATCGCCCCAGCGGTCGGCCCGGCCTACGCGCTGGGCCTCCTCACGCTACAGGGGTATCCCGGTATACTGGGACACCCGCAGACGGGAACACCGTGCAATGGGGTGAAAGCCCCTCGGCAATCACCCCGGTGTTACTTTAGGGAGCAGTAGGGGGACGGGCCGCCGTCTTCGCACTCCTCGCCGTCTGCGTCGGAGAGGAGCCGCCCGAGGATCATCCTCTCGGGCCCTCTCCGCTGTCTCCTTCTGCATCATCACGTCTTCGCAGAAGGAGACCATTGCCTCCCAAGCCTCCTGGCTCCCTAACATAGCCGGTATGAGCGCCGGGAGCGAGAGGTCGTCGACTGACCACTAACTCGCGGCGCCCAGGCAACGCACACCTCCAGTGTGTGCTGGGCGGTGTCATTATCAGCGCCTCAGTGGTGACACCTAGTGTCTGGCTCCCGCCGGGCGATTTTATGCAGGTATCTTCCGAAGCACACATGCCCGGAAAGCACCTATTATTTATTTACATTACATTTATTTATTTATTTATTTATATTTAAAGCCCTTTTCAAAAAATTTCAAAGTCGTTTACTTTTAAAGCTATGATGATTGTATTTAGAGTAATTAACCAATTAACTCATTGCCAATGGTCTATAATACATTTTATCATTAAAATCGAATCTTTGCTAAAAACACTTATGATGCTCCAGTTGGGCTCAAAATTGATTGAACATCGCCGAAATAATATAGCAATATATATTTCTTTTACAACATAGCAATGAAATCGGAGAAGTAAACTATGCTTCTTCTTCTGTAGTTAAAACAGGTGAATCTAAAAGTTCTGCACATAAAATATAGAAAATAAGAAATATATGAATAAATATCTGGGACAATTTACACCAAGATCATACCCCAAACTAAGCAAAGCTTGTACTTTAGGCGTCACGAGACTGATAAACATACTTAAATATTTCTAAATACATACTTAAATTGATAATAACACCTAGACACACAATAAACACAAATGTTCGTCACATAAATGTTTGTCATGGGTTGGGATCGAACCCACGACCTCCGGTGCTAAAGGCAGAATCGCTGCCATTGCACCAACAGGCCAGTCAAAAATAAAAAAGATGTCGTAAATTTTATTATTATTTGAGGCGTAAGCAACTAAAGAAAGTGATACTAAAACAAACTCGCACGTCTCAGGGAGTAGAAACAAATTTAGAATAACGGACCTACAGATATTATAATATATTACGGTTAAAGTTATTGCCACATCAAAACCTCAAGATTGACTAAACAGTTATTCTAACCCAATTTTATCAGTCAACTCCGGCGCATTTAAAACACGAACATAATAACGAAAAGTCGACTACAGTAGTACTGAATGGTGTGTTTACAAAGATCTGCTACGCCAAAAATAAAATACCACTTATAGAACCATTGAGAAACGCTAAACGCATTTATATCGTTATTTTATTTTGTATCAGAAGCGGACGAGACAAAATTAATGTTCGCAGTACGTTTCCTACTCCATTTGTTATCCTTGTCAGCATCTGTAATTTATCGGAACGAGGTGCAAGCCAGGTTTCCTATAGGAATATATTTGTTAACTATTTGCCTTATCGACTTCCGACAAACTAAATTCTCAGATCTCGAACAGGTAAAAAACGTTTTTTTGGCATCGAACCGAGAACACATTTTACAATTCTCACCACTATGCCGTGATATACGAGGGGCATGCCAAAAGAAATTAGCTACTCAAAAATTATAAAATTTATTCTTTTTACAAGTATCGAACTTTTGTAAAACCGAACCAAGTTTAAGAGAGTAAGTACTGAGTTTCTCGTCGGGTCTTCTCAGTATAAGATCAACTTCCGATGCGGTGGTAGAGTCACATTATGTTTGTATACAGTGTATGTATGTATTCATATTATTATAGTACGAGTATTTAAGTCTATTATTAAGTATATTATTTTTTCTTGTAATGACGATTTAAAAGTACTTGTTACAGGTCTATTTAAATAAAGATATTTTTTGTTTTTGTTTGTTTTTTTTCGAAGTATTCAACCTGAGCACGTATACACTTTTCCATACGTTTAAACCAATTGGAACCTGTGACCACTCTTCTTTAGACACCTCAGAAATCTCGAAATTATAGGCAGCCAGCATCTTCTTTGCTTTCAAACCTCTTCCCCTTTAGTTTTTCTTAAATTTTTGGAAACAGGTAAAAATCACAAGGCGCTAGGTCAGAGGAATATGGTGGGTGAGGAAGGATTGACCTATTTTTTGGGTTGAAAAAATCAAGTGTTCTGGGAGACGTGTGCGGCGCCGCATTGTCGTGGTTACAGAGAAGGTGCCGGATTCCTGACTTCGGCCGCTTGTCAAACCAAGCTGATATTACTGTTGTTGGAGCACAAACTGTCGCATACCATTCGGAGTGCACCGTGATCCTCTTGCACTACAGTAGCAACATGACCCGTTTTGCAGAAAAACGAGGCGACCATTTGTTTCTGTGTGCGTCGTGCACGGCGACATTTCGTTGGAGTTGGTTCATCTTCAAAACACCATACAGTCGCCTGTCGCTTTGTTTCGGGATCAAAGTTATATAGCCATGTTTTGTTACTAGTCAGTGTATCATACACGTTTTTTTTCTCACCACCGTCGAATTTATCTATCATGAATAGGCACCGATCCACCCGACGGTCTTTCTGCTCAACGGTAAGTTTGTGCGGCACCCATCTCGAACAACTGTTACATACGTAATTCGTCGGTTTTCGCGAATAAGTTTTTCGACTGCACGAACGTTTTCTAATGTGACCGCGGTTGGCGGCCGACCTATCTTCGCTTCATCTTCGAGACATCCCCGTCCTCTTTTAAATTCAGCAAACCAATTAAATACTGTTACTCGTGAATAGGCAGACTCACCAAAAGAAGTAGCCAAAAGTTCAAAACATTTTTGAGGCTTTAAACCTTTTTTATAGCCATAATAAATCATAGCGCGAAAATCACGTCGATTGAGCTCCATTGCTGCAAGCGAATTCCCGCCAGATTCTCGGAAAAATGATGCTCATTCAAATAAAAATAAAAAATATATATGTGTGTTCTATTTTCAAATATATCAATAAACAACCAGCCTATATGATAGTGTATAACTTGCCAGTGTCAATCAAATGAGTAAAAAGTATCTAACTTCTTTTGGCATGCCCCTCGTTTTATGCCTAACTAGGTATATAAAGAAACGAGCTGTCCCAACAGACTTCGTTCTGTCAAATGTTTGACAGTGGGTGTCCATTATCATATCTCGCCCGCCGCGCCCTTTCTCCGATTTGATTTACATATACCTACTTTTATATTTTACTGATTTTTTTTTTCAATCATAATAAAATACAGCCTATATGACTCCTGAATAGTTTAGCTTTCTGTTAGGTAAAGAATTTTCACGATCGGATCATTAGTTTCGGAGCCTATTCAATAAACAATCAAATTTTACCTCTTTTATAATATTAGTATAGACAAGAACTATGAAGGAATAGCATCGTTAAACAATTTTTTCGTGTTTAGAACCTCTAGCTCCAAATAAATTCACATGTTTTTAGTACTTACATAGTTTAACCTCCTCCAAAAGGGCGGAATCTATAATTTTTATATTATATAGTTATGAGTAAATATTGATTTGGGTATATAACGTTCTCTTACATTATCGTTTTCTACAATCAGACACAATACAGGTAAACAATGACGATTAAAGTACATGAGCACGTAAACACTGTACGCGTCCATCACAGTAACAACATCATTAAATGATAACACCTCTCTTGAACGGCGTAATTTAAAAGATCCAGCGAAACAGATGATGATAGTAAAGTGAACGTGACCCCTTAATCACTTACATTAATGATCACACAACAATTTACCTGAGTGACATTACAATCTGCGTTGCCGGTAAAGTGTGCATTTTATTAATACTTCACGGTGCTAAACACATATGCACAGTATGTCTACCAAGAGTGTCCATCAAGTAAACGGCATTCGTTGCTTTCAGAAATTTGTATGCCTTGTTGGTTCCTTTTTTAGTCACTAGAGGCGTTTTACCGAAATACCATACAAAAACGTCGACGCGGTTTTCGCGGACGCTAGCGACCGTTATAAGTGTAAACTCATGATACTACTGACCGTAAGCAGTAATCATAATCATTCTTTATTTACTTGAAACACGATACATAAGGTTACATGGTTAAAGTGGTAGATTCACATGTTTCGCCAAACATATGGCATGTAAATGTTTTAAATATTAGTTAAGTAACTCGCCAACACTGTAAAAATTCTTATTTCAAAGACATAGATGTAATTTATTATGAAATAATGGAAGTCTGATTGATTTTAACATTTCTGGAATGTTGTTTTACATTTTTATGCACATATTCAAACAGTTTCCCATTTAAGAGTGGTTCTGGGAGAAAACTTCAGTACTAGTCTCTCTGGGTCACCAGCCCTATCAAATAGTCTAAGATTTTTTTTTACAAATTCACAAATTTCAAAAATGTTAAGGCCGCAAGTTACCGCAATTAGCTATTGCCGACCCCAAAAAAGTTTTCAATGTTCTAACAGGCCTCATGTTATCACTTATTATGGAAAATCTTGGCAGTAAGTTCATTCCATACTTAAGGTGCTGGAAAACTAAATTGTGGAATGCACGATAGAAAACATTCGGATACTAAATTAGACGAGACCTTGGTGAAAACACCATGGTCTCGTATCATAATGTAATTTAGTTGCCAGGGCGCTCATTTTCATGTGCGCCCTGGCACTCAATTCAATTCAATTGCTATGAAATGGAATGTCGCATCTTAAGCTTAAAACTAATATACCACGTCACTAACGCAGATCTTACGCTCCCTAACCAAAATAGCCAATGTGTGACAAGCCGCAGCCAGGCTGAAATGGGATTGGGCTGGACACATCACTAGAATGCCAGTTAGCTATTGGGCGAAAACAACCACAGAGTGAGCCTCAACAAAAAAGCGCCGACCTCTTGGCAGAAAATGCCGCAAATGGTTCATCGCGCTATCAGAATTTATTGCCTACTCTTGATTGATTGGGTGCCTAAGCAGAAAACTGGCCTCAGAAGGCTTAGTAACGGAATCGGTCTTAGCAGATACGGAGTTCACGTGATAGCGTCACTTCATGCCCAGGCTGGTTGAGTTTCAAAATGGGAAATCATAGTCACTAAGTTTCTACTTGTTAAAATCTTTCCAAAGCGTGTTCTCATTTTATTTGATTATGCGAGTGCTTATTAATGTGACCTAAAAAACATTATTCTTATTTTTTTTACATGTGGAAACCTATGGCATACATAAATGCGCCATGCACTGCTCATTTGACGCAATGCTCAACTATTACTAAGTAAAGATAGGAACTAGAAAAATTCGACCTGATCCTGGGACTCAGTAAATAGAGTATTGTTTAATGCTAAAAATAAAAATTCACTTATTACTAATTACTTTACCGGTAACATAATAGTACATTATTGCAAAGGCAGCGAAATAGGCAATTGCAGGTCGAGTATGAGTTTGAAGGCCGAGCCGCAGGCGAGGACTTCAATGATACGAGACAGGCAATTGCCATTTCGGCCGAGGCATATATAGTGCTTTTCTTAAAAAAATGCAAGGAAATAAAAAGGACCTTTTACATAATAAATTTAATTAATATTATTAACAAAATAACAACTCCGCTTTACCGCCAATTTGTTTTTTTTTTATTTTACAATTTGTGCCGAAAGGTAAACGCATCTGTGGCTATACAGCTACGAGAACGCAATGTGTACGATAGATGAAAGAGTTCTAAATTCAAACAGCACACCGTTTCATACAACATTGCCGGCGCGCTCTTCGTTCGAAATTCAAAGAACGCGCCGGGAAGTGATTTTGGGTTTTCAGTCTACGTAAATAATATGATACTTCGCGTGTTCTTTATTCAAAAGTAATGACAACATTTCCGAGCATGTTTAAGAAAAGTACTTTACCGGTAACATAAAAATACTCCATAGCAGTCGCCGAGAGCGAAAAGCATTTAATAGAACCAACGTTGGCAATAGTTACATCATATTTCAAGATAAAATTTTATTATATGGGAAATTAATATGAAAATTAATACATCTTTTAGATGCGATAAATAAATAGCGTGACATATAACATGGGTAGTCATTATTATGCTGATTTTGCTGTGTGATATGACACGCACGCATGTCATCTGTTTTGACAGGGGAAATTAAAATTTTGTTTTGAATGTATTATCGACACAAATGCTTTGTTTATGATACACCATTGAGATTGTTATAGGTAAAACACAAAAGTAGGACAAACATTTGTGCCGATGTCTTTGTTTCATAAGCTCAAACTTCAAATGTTCAAAGTTTCAGATTACTTTTGTTGTCTCAATTTTAATTTATGTAAATTTTAAATTGTGTCATCATCATCATTCGTAACTAGAGGACGACTTACTTGTACTACCTAACATATAATACAGGGTGTAAAAAGGCCTTAACGAGGCCGGCGCGGCGTCTACGCACTCAGACTATTAAATCAAGAAAAAATAAATTATTTATGGGAAACGTAATTTTGTTTTTCGTGTCAATTTTAAACCTAAAACCGGACTACGCATTGTAACGCGTGCAACAGACCGCTCCTGCGCTTGTGTGTGTGTGCGTGGCTGTTACGTATATAATCAAGGGGTACGCACGATGTACATTGCGAGTTGAACGTTTTGAAGCAATTTTTTGTTGAGAAATACTTTAAATTTTGATAATGTTTCTTAGGACAAAAAATAAGTAATAATGTTTTTTTTTTTTGCATATTTAAAGTTTAGGCAGTTTTAATATACTAATTACGAAGTGTAAAATACCACCTCAATACCCCCTCGCCACGCCTACGCGCCCGGCGCAGGTGGTATTGCGGACTGGATTGTTGAAAATGGAGAAAAACGCGGTTAAACTTGGAAAATAAATAATTATATTCTAAAGGAGAATATAGCGTGACAAGCAGATAGATTATGACTGACGGAAAAACAAAGAAAAGATTAATGTGAATTTTACAGTCAAAAATGAATAGGTCGTATGGAAATGAGTTCGGTTTGCCACAGGTGGATTGGCGGACATCGGTCGTCATGGCCTTACGAATGATCTTAAAACTCGTACAGTTCGGTTTACGACCTAAATTGTAAAACTAGCCCTTAGCCCTATTGTGTTAAGGGTTCGCCAAATGAGTAATAGCATGGAGTTCTTTAGGATCCATTTGAAACGTTCTTCTAGAGAGAGTCCGCGTTTCTGTCTGTAAACGCTTACTGCCAGAGAGTCAGCATAATTTTTCACCACTGACAGATTTACCTGGTAGATTTAACGTGGACCTTAGCTAAACGAACACTATGCCTACAATACTGGTAATCCTGGTGGTGAGCCCCATTATACTGATAGAATGGTCAGAGTTCACCAATGTATGGTGCCATCAATGGGCGCCATAAAGCCCAATCTAGACCTAAATGTCAATGAGAGGCACCGCGGAAACAAGCAAAAACCCGTTAGCACTTTACTAGGCCAATTCGAAAAAGGATTTTCGACCAGATACTACGAAAACTTATCTCGCTCTTCCCTAATCAGGAGCTAAAGCCGCCACTGGTCACTCGATAAAGATCACGTTACATGAGCATTCACTTGTTTCAGAACATCGATCCTTTTTTAAATGGAAAACTGATCATTTAGTCGGAAATGTCCTTTTAGAAAAACTTTACAGTACAATGAAGTGTTAATCTATACCCACCTTAGAAAGAACGGTAGAAGACAGTGTAGCGGAAGGGTTCTGCGCACGGGTTTAGTATAAAGAGGGGGTTTCATACCACCAATTTGGCTCTAAATACGCTCATTGCGCAAGTCCTGGCCATAATTAGCCACAAAGCATTGAAGGCGACAAAGCATCGAAACAGGTATTTAATATTTTTTTCAAATCTACAAAATATAACTGATAACGACTGGAACATAATTTAGTTAACACAATCTTCCACTAATTGTTATGAGTTTCGTTTCCGTAAGTTGTAAAATAAGGAAGGATTTAGCGTTTTTGCGAAACAATAGAGGTTCAAGGATTTTTAAATATCTTTTAAATTATAAATATATTTAGAAAGAAAGAAAGAAAGAAATAAAATTTATTCGGAGCAAAAAGTACATAATTAAGAATTCAAATGCAATTCACAATCTTGCAGCCGAAAAGGTAGCCACTCAGCTTAAGCCAAGACAGAAACCTTGGCGCTGGTTTTCAGTGGAACCTTTTGAGAGGGCGCGCAGCTCCTCGTAATAATATTTTTATAATAGAATGTAAATATTCGTTGGTCATATTGAAGAAAAAATACCGAACTACATTATACATTTTATTTAGATTTTTTGTATTACGTTTAACTATACTTGATAGAGATTTAAAACGGCCGAAATTGCCTAGTAGCCCCTTAAATGAGGGAATACTAACGAACGCGAGGGAATTTACCACGTAAAGAACACTAGAGAATTTCTCCAGGTATGTTACTTGGGAAGTGGACATCATCGAATTCTAAAAAAAAATGAATGAGGCATATGAAAACTTTTTGCTTTGAGTTAGTTTACTTAGATATAATAAATTTTATGGCTCTTCAAACTCGGGTGGGCAAGTCTATTATTAAAAGTGTGAAATAAATAAAAATAAGTAAGTATACCATCCGATAATCCACACCATGTATTAAGTAACTTTTGTTACGAAACCATATTAACTTACGCAAAAAATGTTTATGGCTGCCGAGCAAGTGTCTCGCAGTACGCATAGGAATAGGCGTTCTGTGACGTCACCATCTTGCGATAGTTTGTATCCTTTAGCGTTTTGGGCAAGTCCAAAAATATGATTTTCAAAATTGCCATTATATCGGAAGTTTCCGTGTTTTCGAAATATTTATTTTACCAATGTTCCTATTATTAAGAGGTTTCGACAAGACCTCAACAAAAAAAAACCACCCACCTTATTGTAGCGCAGCTGGCCGGATTGCGGAAGGCGTGCGTTCGATTCCTGCACGAGGCATAGGACCAAGGTCAGATTTTTTCTATCTTTCGATAGCAATGGGTACTTACTTTCGTCGAAATGCACGTGCTTCGACAGCTTATGCCAGGTGCGGTAGTAGAAGTGGCTGACTTGCGTCTTTGTCTTCAGGTTCGCGTCCGGCATTCCCTTCCTGCGCATCTTGGCGCAAATGTACGAGGTGATGGCGTCGAAGTCCTTTAAAACAATGCAGTTATTATTCCTCCAATAAAACTAATACTGTAAGTAATTAAAACAATCACAATGGCCATATCAGCGAGTATGTCTACACTAGGTTTATACAGTCAATTTAGAGGCTTGACGTGGTTTTCCTTGGCTACAAAATTAGAGGTGTTTTTGTGTTATGAAAAGTATCCCATCATGTTAAGCAGTGGGCAAATTAAATTAAATTTGGAAAGCGAATCTGGCAAATTAATTATTATTTCAATAGCTTTTGTAATAGCTGAGAAAAATTGGGATCCTGTTGGCGAAATTTCCGATCACCTAACCGATATTAATAATAAATAAATATCCAGGACATCCTTCATATCGTGCACCAGGAGACACGAGGATCATACCGCTCTTCCCATTGTGGGTTATTGTCAGTTGACTTGACGACACGATTTGCGTAGTGCACTCTAGCACGGTTTCTTGCCTCGGCTCGAGGCTTGTCGTGTCGAGGCAAGAAACCGTGCTTGTCGAGTACATTCAGGGGACGATATTTTCTGAATTGGCTCGGGTCTGAGTGTGCTGGGAGTCGCCCCCTGGCTTATTTCCTTGCCTGGTACCCATAACACAGGGATATTCATTCATCCATACTTCGAGACCATGACAATTGCTGCGCTGTCTGCATATTTACATTTTATTCATATTTATCAGTTAGTATCATTCTGACGTACAACAAGATATCTATAATTTTAATGTTTTATTTGATTATACAATAATTGCGATTTCAACGACTAAAATGGGTAGGTACCTTATTTAGGTACCTACCCATTTTAGTCCGATATTCCCCCCCGATATCATTATTTGATGACATAAAACAAAACGTCATTTCAATTAGCCGCCATTATTGAAGTGACGGGCGAAGGGACGTTTGTCGCGGCGGATCAGCTGGCCGGAAACACACGGGCTCAATGGAGGCTACATTACAAGCTGCATTGGTGAAAGAGTTTTTAAAATCGGTCCAGTGGTTTCGGAGCCTATTCTTTAAATACAAACAAACAAACAAATGTTTCCTCTTTATAATATTAGTTTAGCAGGGAATTTGTTATTTTATTTTTGGCATTTTCACAATGTTCTCATTGCGGAAAGCGCGACTTCAAGAGAGACCACACACTAGCGTTCGTTGAGCGACAGCGTCGTGCTGGCGACCCCCCCACACTAGCGTTTGTCGTCGCCGGGACGACGCAACGCCCAAAAACGCTAGCTCGACGCTGATGCTCAACGAACGCTAGCGTTGGGTCTCTCCAAGGCCAGCTCGATATCTATTACCAAAGTAGTTTCCTTTACCTTTCCAAATTCGTTGAGGGCTTCAAAGAACATATTCTTCTCATCTGCCGACCACAGCGCTTTGGGCATGCGTTGCTTTACAGTTGGAAACTTCAAAGGGTCCTTGTCCTCAATTTTGTTTGGAGTGTCGCATTCTGTCAAATCTGTCCAATGAAACAAACTTTATTGTTATTGCTGATTCTGGATTAAGTAAATGAATAATTTAATAAAATAAAATAAAAGCGTCGTGGCCTAGTGGTTAAGCACTCCAACTCGGATCGCGTATCGTGTGGTCCCGAGTTCAAATCTGGCCAGAACCAAAATCTTTATGTTCGTTGTTTAATTTCCGACTCAGGTGATGGAAAACATCGATAAAAAACCAAAAAACCCGGATAGCGGCGGCAGGCTCACCACCGACCACGTTGGGTTCTAATACCATTGGTGAAAAGTGAGCTTCTGAGTGTTCCGTTCACCAGGACGGCAACAGTCACTTGCCTCTGACTACTCCGTTTGGGATAAAGTCGTGATGGTATGTACATATGTATAAAATAAAATATCCCAGACAACCATACAAATTACATTATACTCGTACCTTAAGCCATTATTGGTTAGTTTATATATTTACTGGTAGTGTTATTAGAGATAACTTTAGTTCAATTACTAAAATTAAGTGTGAGAGCTTGGGCACATTAGTAAATATAAGAAATGACTAAAACACAGCTTCTAAGGAGCTATCAAAACATATAGGTTTTATCGGTTTTTATTATGTTCCAATGATCTCCTTTATACTTCTTCGATTTTAAAACAAATTGTCACAAAAATATATATCAAGCAAAAGCATACAAACTGAACAGTGTGCATAGTTGCAAACAAAAAGTCGCCAATTTGTAAACGTTTATAGTTTTTTAAATTATTTAATAACTATCACTTTAATACTTCAAGCCGAATAAGCATAATATTGTTTACATGATAAGTAGTTAATTTTCTATTTAAACTGATCATAGCAATCTATATTAGCTAACCGTCAGTTTGTCCATCTAGTCTCTTCTTCTTGTCCTTGTCAGCAGCCGGATCCAGCCTCAGCTTCTTGATGACCCTCGCACTGGTCCGCTGCTGCTGCTCCGTGGTCAGGGAGCCGAGCAGCTCGGTCCTCTCCGGCTCGGTAGGCGGCGCCGGCGTCGGAGACATTGGCAGGTCTTTGGCTCCGACCTAGGAATAAAAAGGAAGCAATAAGGGTCACCGGGCACCACACTATGGAAACTATACCCAAGCTGTACAGATTCAGAATAGGGTGGATGAGACAGACGAATTTATGTTGTTTACAATAGTATGGTTCGCATTAATGTGGGTGTAAAAAAATAATTTATTTTCGCATAAATAATGTTTTTTATTGACCTGTTCATTTTTACTCCCGTGGTGAAAACAAAAAATATGTACATAAAATTAAAAGTGGGGTATAACTTTATAATTCAAACCTATTTTTGTTATTGTACACAAAACGGGTCAGATTACGACCGGTGGGCGGTGGTGACCTTTAAGGGAAATAACATCAGGAAAACCGTACCTTGTACTAATAGTAGTCAGAGAGTGATAAGCAAACTTGAATATTTAAAAACCGATGCTTATATCTTACTAATAATATAAATGCGAGTTTGTGAGTATCTTTGTTATTCTTCCACGCAAAAATTTAAATCAACTTTACAGTAATACAGACATCAAAATAACACATAGGTGCAATTTACCATTTTTTTTTATTTTGACGACACGGTTAGCGTAGTGCGCTGTAGCACGGTTTCTCGCCTCGATTTCCGTAGTGTCCCGGGTTCGATTCCCGGTCGTGTCAATTGAGGAAACGATCTTTTCTGAATTGAATTGGGTCTGGGTGTGCTGGGAGACGCCCCTGGCTTATTTCCTTGTGTGGTACCTCGTAACATAGGGAAATTAATCCCTACTTCAAGACCATTAACAGAGGTGTGATGTCTGGCGCATATTATTTATATGTAAAAAGAAGTTTACGCAGGCGAAACAGCGGGCGGTATTCTATAGGTTAACGGCCGTTTTAGTATTATAAAAAAAAAAAACTAATTAGTTTAATTTAATTAAATATCAATTATTTATTAGACGTGGGTCCAAATACGGCCGCTTTTACCTTACTTTTTAAAAGTTGTCATAGATACGCCAGAGCAGCCTCTGATATTGTGTTATTTACATTTATGTCTTCACCTAGAAAAATCATGAATACATTATACTAACGACATAGCTCACATAGCGAGACTGAGGCCAACCGCAAACCCATTTTAATTAAAATAAAAAAAGCAATAACAATGTAAAAAAAATCAAAACACATAGAAAGTACTATGAAAACTTTATTAACACAATGAAGAAAACGAAATGAATGCACACCTGAAGAAGACGCTTGTTCCAATTTCCTTCTTTGAAAATAATTCGCAACATTTTAAAGCACAATCTTTTTTTTTATATACCACGTCGGTGACAATCAAGCATGCGGACCACCTGATGGTAAGCGGTTACCGCAGCCTATGGACACGTGCAACACCAGGGGTATCACTTGCGCTGACCCTGCAAAAACCTTTTCATAAACCTCTTGAAGAACTTCATACTATAACTCATCGTACTTACTCGTATGTACGAGAGCATTGCGGATTGGTGGCGAGCGGTGCGGAGCGGCGGTCTTTGCTTGACTTCTTAATTAACGTCTATCGCTGTCGGTAGCCGACATATGACTGATTTATTAAGTGATTGATTGGCCGAAAGCCTCCCCCTCCCGCGTCCCGCGCACCATCATGAAGGTCGACTTTATAGCGGTCAAGCTATAGTTGATAGTACCTATTTGGGAATATCTGGGAAAAAATACAGGTGCAAGCAGTAGTTGTATTGTACTACGAGTATTATGATATGAGTATCAGAGACTTATCAGCATACTTAAATATGTCTGATATTTCTATGAACCTGCCATTATCACCAAAGCTCCCTATATGATATTATGAAATGCAGGAAAGTAGCGAGAACAGAACTATTTGAGAGGCTTCAACCTATTAGAATAGGTAAAATATGCTTTTACAGCGACATACCATCAATGTTCGAAATTTGCTAGGATCTTCCGTCAAGTATGACAAAATTACGCATATAATTTACATATAATTTCATACTTTTGGCCATGAAATACATTCAGAGGCGAGCACGATCCGTCATCAAAAGTACGCTTGAAGAAAACAATCGCTTTTACAAATAGTTAAAACACACGGAAGTGTTCAATACTACAAAATTCTGAACGGACATTACTAAGTATTCTTTTAGAATATTCAAAAATTTGTAGAAAGAAACGCTGTCTGAGCTTGATAGTTACGAAGACTTGGAGAAAATTTGTTCTTTCATAGATTCAAGTACGTAATTCCTTCACTGACGTGCGCTTATGTTAAGAAGGTTTCGATCAACGTGTTGTTAGTGATAAAAGTATAGAGAAAGGTCTAAATTACAGATATTTTAATTTCAATTCCTAATAATAAATTACAACTAAAAGCGATTTCGGCATGCGTTGTTGCCGATGTGTTGTATAATTCTACAATGTTCAATTATACTCAACACAATAATTAATGATCATTAGACTATACAGTGACAATTATTTAATTTACAAAGACTTTTCGCAGACTCGGGAGCCGAACAACTGAAATCAATAAATTCAGGCACATTTTGTAGCTATTCTCACAATAGAATAATGAATTATACCATCATAATTAGCAGTACATATTCTAGAGTTGTAAAAAGGCATGGGGCTAGGTTCGAATCCCAGGTTGAGCAAAGACTGTTTGTAGGGTTTTTACCGCAAAAAATGGTTTCTTTTTCTTGCGATCAACGCGCTGTAGTGTGTGACGCCTCTCCATATTAGAATGTCTTACTAGTAAGACAAACAGACAGACTAGTGTCTTAGTAGTAGTGTAATTAGTCTAAAGTTTAGAGTACTAAATCATACTTCGTTGGGCTAAAATCGTCTTTCTATTAACTCCCGGTCCCCACATTGCATGGCGGACCACATTGATTTCGCAGTTGTGGTGAGAAAGCAAATAAAATCAGTAGCGATGGTTTGATTTCAATGAAGGAGACCTTAGACCTGCAGAGGATTTTAAAGGCTAATTACTTCATGAAGGAAACAAACAGCCTAAAATAATACATAAGGCGAAAGTGGAGTTAGTTAAACACATTGTAAAGTTGCCACTGCCAAGAATCGACCGTATTTTTTTTTCAAGATTAAAGAGATGTAAACTCAAGTCATTTTACTTTGAGCGTAGATACTAAGAATGGTAGTCGATCATATTGTAGTTATTTTTTGAAGAACATTATGAGACTAATAATCCACCGTGCAACAATTATTTATTTAATATGGTAAGTAGTAAAAAATACCTAATACTCGTACCTACGTGTTATACAGGCGGTCTTATTGCCATCATTAGGAGCTATTCATCAAATTGTATTAGTATCCACCTCACTATTTAATACTCATCCAAATATGGTTAGAAAATAATGAATGTTATTACCTTAAACCGGATGTCCCATACGTTAAATGACTTTTTAGTATTTTTTAACAACTGGATCATTTAATTGGAGAGTATTCAATGTGAATTAAAACTATGTTTGGCTGGTGGCTACTTCCGCATCATCAGGCTGGTATGGGCTGAGAGGCCAGGGGGCCTACTCGCGTTCGTCGAACACGTAGCTACGTGAACTTTCATTCGTTAAAAAAACATATTTGCTGTTGGATATTGATGTTTATTTATTTATTTATTTATTCTTCATTGCACTAAATTAAAAGTACAATAGGCGGACTTAGTGCCAAAGGCATTCTCTACCAGTCAACCACACAATCAAACTGATAAATTGAACACGGTGCACGAGATTAAACTGAATACATTCTTTTAAAACAACAACAAATGCAAATTATAATTAAAAACCAAAACGAAAAAAAATATATATATGATGTTGATTTGACTTATTGTACAAAATACATTAAACCTATTCATAACATCCTACGTTTTGTGCCCTTTTTACCCCTTCAAAGTTTCGCGAAACTTCGTAAATTTGTACCGGAGTAGGGCTATACCAGTTCTGAATTAAATAATGAAAAAGTCAATCGCCCGAAATCTGAAACGGTAAATAGGTTGAGCAGCCCTTCCATGTATATCGGTCGGAGTCCCCTTTTTGGCAGAAAGTTGATGCTCCGAAACTTATTTGCCATAATCTTCTTTGGGCCATTATTTTCAAGAGCGGTTTCATACTTGCGTACACGGGCTTATTGCGGCTCGCGCGTTGCGCATGTGGCTAAAGGTGCGCTATACGCGCCTACAAGCGCTTCCAAAAACGAACTTATACGCACGTATAAAACGTTCACGTCAAGCTTAACGTGGGGGCACCTCATGCACGCGTGGATACTCGTAAATCGATATTATTTCTTTAGGTAGGGAAATTCCCCAAGGAAGAAAATAAGGAACATTCTGGACAAACTGTTGCTCAGAGTGGCCACGATAGTAATCTTCTTCTCTGTCGTTTCGCTCTTGGCAGAGCGGTCGTGGTCACGTTGAGGCGTCCACATTAGTGTTAGAGGCGGACACAGCTTTCTTCACGATCTCCCATTTGATAGTAATAATATGTCGGATATTTGGGTCCGAATAAAAAGTATAAAAGTATTCAACGCCCCTTAATTGAACTGGCAATTAATTTTTGTTGTATAATAATAACTAAGACACATAATAGATTTTTAATTATGTCTCAGACGTCAGAGATCATACCAGGACACGAGCAAGATACGACCACTTCTAAGGTATGAGGAGATAGTGAAACAATTATATTAATTGAGCTGCTTAACTGGCAGAAAAAAACAAAAAACAAACTACAAACTGCGCATGGTCTTGACTGAAATATTTAAAATTATCATTTACTTAAATTACAATTTAAAATGAACTTGGTAATTCATAGTTTAATTTAGGTTTGTAATTTAATCTGAAATGTATTCACTATTTTTTTTTAATTTACTTACTTTAGAAAGAGGGTTTTTTTAGAAAACATCACCCTCATTTCTATTATTTAATAATAAATAAATTTCAAAATAACACTTGCATGCTGTGATACAGCTAAGTGTGTGCACTAATTTTGTTAAAATAAAACCACTTGTTACCACATTTACTGCAAATAAAGAACTTTGGCTTTGATACCAACAAAATCATAGCTAAAAAAAGTTAAAGGTAAAAATTGTTAAAGATATTCTTTGGTAAAACCACAGCTAAGCAGCACTTCTAAAGCTGTGGTGTGTTCTTAACATAACAGACGCGTACCACCAGGACTATATTGCAAACGGGGTAGTCAGAGGCAAGTGACTGTTGCCGTCATAGTGAACGGAACATTCGAAAGCCCACTTTTTCAGCCACCAATGGTATTAGAACCCAACGTGTTGAGCCTTTATCCTGGTTGATTTTTTCTATCACCGGATGGTATACGGAACTTAAAGATGGTTTCGGCCAGATCTGGCCCCTGATTCCCGAACCAAGTTTCGCCGGATTGGCATTACTGTCACCAAAAAATTTTTTTTGACCCTAACGCTGTGGAATAAGGTTCATAAATTTCCAAGTGGAATAAGGCCCTGAACTCGGGACCACACGATCTATAGGTTACGGCACGATTGGCGTAGTTCGCTGTAGCACGGTTTCTCGCCTCTAATTTCGTAGTGTCCTGGGTTCGATTCCCGGTCGGGTCAATTCAGAAAACGATCTTTTCTAAATTGACTCGGGTCTGGGTATGCTGGGACACGCCCCTGGCTTAATTCCTTGTCAGGTACCATGTTATACAGGGATATTTTTTGAGGCCATGACAAGAGGTGTGTTGTCTGGCGCATTAAAATTAAGTCACGACGCTCTCTGGTGTGTTCTTGACGGTGAGTATCGTAGCCATCGTTGATCGGGGAGCAGCTGTGCGGTCGGCTGAGCGAATTGAGGATGACTTTTTTATATACTATACCTTGTCCAATTTAGGATGATAACTTTGACAGTTCATGCCTATGAAGTATTGCATTCTTTTTCGGTAAAGTCAGATAATATCGTCCTTTATTGACGGGTACCGCCCACTTGGTGAAGTGCCTTGCAAACGAATAACAAAAATATATAGAAAATCGGTTGTGGAACAATATTAATTTAACATATAAACTTTGTGAACATCGTTTGTGAACAAGAATTGATAATATAATCAAGGGGCAGTTCATTTACTGATGTTGACGATGATGATTATGGAAGTAATTTAGGGTGTGCACCATTAAATTAGTAATAAATAACTTTAAATCCTAATACCTACCTAATTTACTATAAAACCCCTCAGGTGAATTCACTTGATGGCTTTTATAGTCGTAATATATTTATTTAATTATCTCTTTATTACACAATAAAATAAACTGACGATGTAAGTTCTATGAAATAATGATTCGATAATCGAATCGATTCACTAAAGATTATAAACTACCTCATCCCCATTGTGAGCTGTCAAAATTATCATCCTAAATTGGACAAACTATAATAGCTGCCTTCGAGCCGGACTTCAATCTGTCAAAAGTAATTGCACGTTGCGCCGTCGGTAAAGCAGCACATTTCGCCCGCGTTTCTCCGACTTGATTTACTCCGATTGTTTTGTTCAATCTTCTTCTGAACGTATCGAGTGGCAACACTGCATTACGTGCGACCGGAATTCCGCCACTTGAACGGCATTGTAGGCGGAACTAGCCGGACAATAGCTAGTTCAATCATAATAAAATATGTATAGCATAGGTTGGCGTAGTGCGCTGTAGCAAGGTTCCTCGCCTTTAATTCCGTAGTGTCCCGGGTTCGATCCCCGGTCAAGTCAATTCAGGAAATGTTTTTTTCTAAATTGGCCCGGGTCAGGGTGTGCTTGGGAGACGCCGCTGGCTTAATTCCTATCCCTACTTCAAGACCATGACAAGAGGTGTGCTGTTGGTGTGTGTGTGTCTGGCGCATATTTATTTATTTATTATATTTATTTATAGGTCACTCTCTGATAATGTAACTTCATAGTGGTGAAAGAATTTTCAAAATCGGTCCAGCGTAGTTCCGGAGCCTAGCCTACAAACAACCATGTTAGTATACAATATTAGTATACCTAAATTATGAGCATTTATTTTTTGCATAATCGTGTTCAGCCTCTGTCCCATCCATTGGTTATGCTTCTTCTCTAC
This sequence comes from Udea olivalis, assembly GCA_947369235.1. Taxonomy (NCBI): domain Eukaryota; kingdom Metazoa; phylum Arthropoda; class Insecta; order Lepidoptera; family Crambidae; genus Udea; species Udea olivalis. The sequence continues at coordinate 16,612,047 of OX376355.1, forward strand.
CTATATTTAACAATTGTCAAAGTGTTGCGATATTTAAAAGTAATTAAAAAATAATCTTAACCCTCCATTCATCACAAAAAATATTAAAAAAATTAAACGGAGCCATTAAAATAACACCAAAAAAAATAGTCAGTTGAATTAAAATGTATGGGAAGTATTTTTTGTTTCTGCAATAATATGGTTTAATATCTTATCTTATTTCTTTATCTTCACACTTGACTAAGCGGGACTTGTACTGTTGGTGACAGTTCCCAGAATTACTAAACTAGCTTTGCACGTGATTTTAGATTTCGGGCAAGGGACTAATAAGCATACTTTAATTTATAACGAACACAAGTAAATATGCACCTGACATCACTCCGCTTGTCATGATGTCACAGTAAATATGAATATCCTTGTACTCTGAGGTAACAGACAGGGATTTACTCCAGATCCGCGTCAATTTAGTAAAGATCGTTTGACTGAATTGACCAGACGAGAATAGAACCCGGGACACCAAGCAAGTCAAGGCGAGAAACCGTACTACAGCGCACTACGTCAATCGTTTCGTCTAATTGCAGTATTATGCATTATCGAACCTTCGACAGCGCCTCAGAATAAACAGCGCTATGCACTGGATCTTCGACCTTCAAAAACCTTAACAAGGTATTTTATACCTGTTCAAAAGCGCCAAAACAGGGGTAAATAACACCATAAAAGTCCTACTTAAAATTATAAATGCGAAAGTTTGTGAGGATGTATGTATGTTTGTTCACGCAAAAACTACTGAACGGATTTGGATGAAACTATACAGTAATACAGCTTGTACATTAGAATAATACATAGGCTACAATTTATAGAGATTTTATGTACATATGTTACAGAAATGAAGTTCACGCGAGAGAAGCTGCGGGCGGTAAGCTATTACAAAATAAATCTGTAATAATGGATGACTAATGAATGACACTAAAAAAGTTCAGGAAATAGATTTCCTGAGGCACAAACAAAGAAGGGTACAAATATTAAAATGTGGAGGCATGTTTATTTATATTTAGTTTTTTTTTTTTAACAAAACAAGTGGATAAATGCAGTCAAGGCCATACGTTCTACTGCAGAACAAAACCTTTTACAATCGAATTGAAATCACCGCTAAAAACCCTGAAGACGTAAAAAATTAAGGAAGTAAAAATACATGTAATGCTTTTTAATAATATCACTAACATTGTTAGATACAAAGATGATTATGATTAAGCACCAGCCGAGTTATAGGACAAATAAACATTGGATCATTTATAATACATAATAATATGTTGGTTATTCGCTGTGCAAAAGTTAACTACTAGTTCCGATTACGTTTTTATGGACTTACTAACTGTCCGCCAGCGGCTTTGCTCGTGAAGATTATTAGAAATTCTCTCGTTATAATTTTTTTTGAGGCTGATGAAACCTTTATCTTGGTGTGAGATTTTTTAAAATCGGTCCGGAAGAGTGCGAGTTGCTGTGAGAGAAGTGACTGACTTCAGTCACCGTCAGAATCGCCGGTCACTTTATTATTTTAGACGTATTTATCGTTGAAATTGTGACCAATAATTGGTGCCCTAATTGGTGACATTGGTGCCGATGAGCAGACAATTGGTGCCATCACATTTGAGATGAAAAAAAACATTTAATGGTGACCGGCCATCCTGACGTCAGGTTCGGCAGTCACCTAGCCGTAGTGACTAATGTACGTAGAATCACTGAATTTTTCAGAACACTATGGACGTACTGACCACTCAGATTTGTTTCTATAATAGGGCTGCTATAAAACAGTGATATAAAATGATTGCTGGCCGTTATTAAAAAAAATGACGCCACTGGTCCATACAAAGTTACTCAAACCTCTATGAGTTATAGAAAATAAAAATCGAGAGAACATTTTTCAGGATGTGACCAAAATATTTAGTTCGATGGGTAAAAAACCGGCTTAGAAAATTGTTGTAATAAATGTATGGAGTCAAAGGCAAAGAAAAGAGGAAAGAGAGTTTTTTCAGTCATGGATTTATCGAACTGCCCAAAGTATGAGATTGTGGAGTTTTCAAATATATATTTTTTCTAAAATTTCAGAAGTATGACATATTATAACCGGTTCTCAGAACTAAGGGTTCATTCAAAAATTGAATAATTCGAATGGTTCAGTTTTTTCAATTCAGCTAGGCTTGCTTGAACCTGAACAGAACAGGGGATGATTGGTACGATTTCTTAAAATTCAATTAGTTTTTAACAAAACTGCCTAATTCGTTACAAGATTTCGTTTCCGGAACTAAGGCCGTTAAAGAACATGACGTGACCACAGACCGAATTGTTATTTCCTACGATATTCATTCGAGCGAAACACGGTAGCTGGGATTTTTGCATCTGATTGATCGCAAAGGTAAGGCTTACTGTCTACCGAACCGGAGATTTATTCAATTAAAAATATTATTTAGAGTACTCTTTTATAAGTAAATAAAGAAATTAATACTTCGTTTATTTCACCTCAAGCTAAGGCTTGCACTATAGGGGTCAGAAACTGATAACAATCCTTAAATATATCTACACACATACTTTAAAGATACTACGCAGAGTCCGGTAGTCACTGGGTGGTAATAGAATTCACGACCTTCGGTGCTATGAGAGTATGATACCACTTTCCATTGCACCAAAACGGGACGGTCAAGTTTTTATGACAAGCCAGTAAAACACTATCACAATAAAAATGGATATCGCCATTGTGGGCTTGGCCCAAACCTATGATAATTATAGATCTGTGTGTAGGAGATCAAAAGATAATTCGACCTTAAAAGAAATCATTTTCGATGATAATTGATAACTATTTTTTAATTTATTCTAACGAATTGTTTTCGCGTAAATATCAAAAAATTATACTAGTTGTTAAAATGCAAAGCAATAATCTCCGACGCGACGCTTCGAGAATCCCAGGATATACAGACCAACAAAGCTTCGCCACTGTGGACGGCGGGCTTACTCATCACTGCGCATCATCGCTGCGAACTGATAAAATAAAAACGGCCGCAGGACAACGCGGTTCGTGTATTCCGGGCGAATCGCGCGCATGCGTCGAGCGCACCTTTTTGAAAAAATTGCATGAATGTACTCATTTGTAAAATTTTAAGTTGCTCTTAGAATTTTTATAGATATTTTTAAATATAAATAATATAATATAAAATGGGTCTCCTAACGGAGTTTCAAGTTGTGCTTATATTCTGTGCTGTTCTTTATGTGTGTGATGCTCAGTTCCTGAGAAAGGAAGCGTATGCAACCGTGGTATGTAAAAACTTTTGAAATATAAATATTTATTATTGCGACTATTCAAGTATGTTTAACGAGAAAAGATGTTTTTTTTTTGTTTGTCATGGATTAACTCAAAAACTATTGGATCGATTTCCAAAAATCTTTCACCAATTTTGCTATTATTTTTAAATGATCTGTCACACATACATTTTTCGTGGTACAAGTAACATACTCGTACCTACTTGTATAGACCTATTGATAAATCAGTTTTTGAAATATAACTCCCTTCCCTATTAAATTAACTAGTTTGTCTTTTTGTTTATTTATTTATATTGGTACTTGTAACATTTAGTTTAACGGCAACCGCAAACCACAAATACGAAAGATCGTTTAGCGAATTAAAATAATTAACTTCTTTTTGATTTACAAAAAAACTATTTTTAAAAAATGTACTTTTTTAATCAGAGGTTATAATCCTTGGCAATAATAAGACATTATGTACAAACGAAAACATTTAAAAACATACAAGATTTATGATATTATTGAACAGAAACTATGGCAACTATACCTAACTATGCCCAGAATTTATTAAAAGGGTAAATAAAAAAAACACGAACTCAGTCTCTGAAATAAACTTAATTTTACCATGTTAGTACATCGTATTTATAACGAAACTAACTATTTGAAAAATATTTTCTTTTGGAAACCGCTATTACTGGGTATCACGCCTTTTTTTTCGTACTCTGGGTCTGAAAATGCCTTACGCACTATCCCACTGCCTGGATGGCGCAGTACGAGTAGGGGAGTGTGGGGATCTCCGCCGGTAAAATCGGTGGCATAAACACTAAAAAACAAAGTTGTATGATCAAGTTGCGCACTGTAATGCTCGCTGCTCTTCCCTCACAAACGTGATGCTTGAATTTGTAACATTAGTTTTCGCACTGTAATGCTAAGTTTTCCTCCCTCACTGATGTAATGCTCAACTCTGTAACGTTACATTACAGGAAAATGCTCCAGTTGAGGGAGCACCTTTATGTGTACGTAACAAGAAACATATACAATGTTTTTCAGTCGCCGGGAGCCATAGTGCAAGCTTTGCTTAGTTTGGGTCCGATCAGGAGCTTATCAAAAGATTCAAAAAACGATATGGCATATTCAGTAATAAGTGAAGTAATACTAACTATCTAAGTGAACATGTGATTTTCTCAATTGACTTGCATTTTAAGGTTTTCATACAAAAACTACCGATTTTTCCACTGATTTGTATGGTGACCTTGACATGAAAGTTTATCAAACAAATTTCAATAGACAGAAACTAGAAAAATTCGACCTGGTCCTGGGACTCAAGCGAGATTCGAACCCGCGACCTTTCACAATCCTCCTTTTACGGCCTCGGTAGCTCGGTTGGACGAGCAGTCACCCGGATTGTGATGAAACAATTGATTGATTGACAATTGATGAAACAACGTTGGCTTACAACGTAAAATACACTAGATAAATTCGTCAGGTCTGTTAACGGCCTCGGTAGCTCAGTTGGAAGAGCAGTCACCCGGATTGTGAAAGGTCGCGGGTTCGAATCTCGCTTGAGTCCCAGGACCAGGTCGATTTTTTAATGCTAAAATAAAAAAATCACTTAAATTTCAATAGTTTCCACATGCCAACTGCGAATGCCATATCGTTTCTGTAAGTCTTTGATGATCACTCTGTATTATAGAAAGATAGAGTTAGCGTGCATTTTGTTAAACAAAGATAACATAGCAAGTCACGGGGTACAGTAAGCTACATATTTTACTTACCACAATCACGTCGACTGTCAAGTGGTATAATTTGTCAAATGGTATCATAAACAGCTACATGATAATTCGCACGCTATGTTATATTCTAAGACAACAATAGCAGGCTAAAAGCACGAGACACGAGGACTATAATTAGGTAAAGATGGTCATTAGTTAGATGGCAGGGCATTGAAGAGCCACCGGATAAGTGGCTGGATGTACTGAGCTACAGATACGGTTGACTTGGGGTCTTTCTCAAATATATAGAAATTGTAATTGTGTGTTGTATTGTTAATTTTTCATTTCAAACTCGTTATTATCTTGTTAAGTGTAGTTTTTTTATTTAACGGTCTATTTCTATTATATCCATATTTAATTATAGAAAAGACATTTTACTTGCAAAAGTAGGCTTATAAAAAGAAATGTTTCTGCCTGTCTGTAGGTTGCTTGGGATACTTTTCAGCTATAAGCCCTTAACATGCTTAACATTAAGGTTTTATTTGGCTGTTAGTTTATATGCGTGACGTGCTCAAACTATGCTATTAATAGATTTGTTATCTTAGAATAATTACGCATAGAAGGAGAGTCGAGGCACCCGTTTTGATGCTACATATATTATTAGGACGTCACGACTGGATCTGAAGTTACCGATGTTAATTTCTCGAAGTAAGAGCTTCTTTAAAATATTTGTTTGTGCAGTAAATGGTTGCAACAACATAACAGAGAAGCTCAAGTAATATGTATACATGTTATATACTGAAAATTGTGAGTGCATGTGTAACGAATTGTTATTTTGACAGTTGATTTTGGCATCACACATGGCGCGCCTTTTTGTATGGAAATATCCTTCTAGGTGTAATTATTCTAAGGTTGTTGTTTTAATAAATATATCGATAAATAGAAACACATAGGTATCTGACGCAGCTGGTGGAGTTGCAATAAAGAGATTTATTGGATATTGAATATTTACATAGTTTTACTATTTTCACAGTGTATATTCTTAGTTGATAAATAAATACGCTTCATAATTCTTGTTATATGAATTAGTCTTGTATATTTTGTACAATTATGAACAAATACAATATTATTTAAATGTAAATCATAGGTACAAAAATGGATAGGAAGTCTGGTTTTGTTATTTTACTAAGCGTATAAATATTTAAAAAAAATCACAAAAGAACCAGAAGCGTTACCACTAGTCTATGTTGGAGTTCTGTTGATTCCAATACTGTTGGAATCATTGTTACAGATTTTACGAGTATTTGGCGAGTAGCTTTTGATAGTTGACAACAAAGAATACGGTAGCGAAAAAACAAAGGAATTTTAATGCAAGTGATACGCATGCAGCATGCATACGCATTCTATCTTGAAACTAGTCCAGTCATCGCACGCGCACGCAGTGTGAACGCACCTCAAGTTCAACTTCTCGTGACGTCATTATTCTATAAAATGACGGTTTCATACTCTAATGAGATAACTCATTAGGCATTCATGTCATCAAGTGAGATTGCACTATAAGTAAAGTGATATCTTCCATCTTTTAACATGTTCCGTCTTAATTATTACAATCATCTAAATAACCCTTTCTGGATGGCTTATTAAAGCAATCATAAGTTAATCAGAGTGATTTAACTCATATGAAACGATGTAATTTATGCAATTTTCGTCAGCCAATTTCGATAGGTGACATGTGGAATTTGATTTTCTTTATAAATACAACCATAAACGTCCTACTGCTGGGCACAGGCCTCACCTCAACTATGAGGTGGTACGAGCCATACTCCAACACCCGGGCTCAGTGCGGATTGTTGGAGAGGTGATAATGTAAGGCCAGTGATAAACCTTTCCGTCAGGTTATCAAGCCGCCTTTTTAGGCCTCCGACTAGGCTTTACGACTGATATTTTGCGACGTCAGCCAATCGTGAAAATTCTTTCTCTAACAGAAAGCAAAATTTTTCAGGAGTGATATAGGCTTTATTTTATTATGATAAAACAAAAAAATCTGTGAAAAATAATAGTATTATGTGAATCAAGTCGGAGAAAAGCGGGCAGGATGTGATAATGGACACCAGCTGTAAAACATTTGGCAGAACGAAGTCTGGTGGAGCAGCTCGTCTTTTCATAAAAAGGTAAAAACAGCCCAGATCATCTGACCCGGAGCTTGCTTTCAGAGTGTCAGAGTGTGATACAATACAAAACAACAAACAAAAAACAAGTCATGTATTTGCCCTTAATCATAGAACCATCAAAATGTACCCCGAAGAGCAATAAGGAAGAAGTTACCTAATTCATATTAATGTATAGCAAAAAGGACCCTTTATTCGACGTCCGCGCAGCCGACGACAGAGGAAATAAAATTACTGTTCGACTTGCAAATACTTATAAAGGCGCGTGATAACAATTTGAATTCAGTTTTCGCTATAGGGTGACCAAACCACGAATATTTGAATCGGGGACAGCTTACACCAAGAGCATGTAAACTTTGCAAGCAGTGGTATACAGAAAGCATAATTTTATTGCTATCAGCTGATGAAGTATAAAGTTCAATAGCCAATAACGTCATTGGGTAAACCTCAAACAAGCAAATTATATTTGGCCGAAATTAGTGTATAATTATAATAATCAATGGGCGGCATAATTGCAAAAGGCAGAAATAATTGAATGCATTTATAATGTTTTATTGAGCTGTGCTCCTCTCCACAGAGAAGCACAGCTCAATAAAATATTCACATACTGCCAATGAAATATTTTTTACTTTAACTTTACTTTAGGTATGTACTTTACATGGGTCATAATATTCAAAAGACATAATGTTCAGGAAACATACATTTATTATGAACATCAAACAAGCAGGTTTTTCTGGCGCTTCGCTTGTTCTATGCATAACATAACGTACGGGCACCCTAGAGACAGCCGGCGCGCGCGCATCTTCATGACATAATAAGAATAAACGTGCGCTGAATGATACACTTCCATTGTTTACCTTTTTATAAGTTTATCTATGGGCATACTTCGCAACCTTCGGGATTCCACATGGAGCTAGCGAGTCATCATCATCATTCGCAGCTCTTCTAATATTTATATTTTAAACAATTTTACTTTTAAATTTAATTTTAGTGTTAATCTTTCCTGTCATTCATTTTTATTTCTTCCATTATTTTACACGTTTTCATTTATATTTTCCAATACATTTTAATTGAAGATTCTAAAGGAAGTCTCTAGTAAGTCACTACAATGAAAAACTAAATGTTCCTAGCAGCAGAACTTAGAAACCTAAAAATAGTGGCTGAATATATATTTTTTTGATATTTTGCCTCTAGCACGGGGTCCTACGAGTATTAGGTAGGTACCTATTCTGTGCTCTAGTGGTGTAATTTTGGTGTACTACGAGTATGTTGCAAATTACCATTTCTTATTATACTATTATTATACCTATTCTAAATACGAATTACTTACATTTATAGAAAATCAATTCGTCCAAAAAACAGAATGGCAAAGTTAGATGCTAATAGGTATTAAACCTTTAATTTTTTCGGCAAATTAATAAATCAAGAATTAGAATAATTTATTTCGCCAACTAACACAATACCCGTAGAAATGAAGAAGGTTTTTTTAATGGGGTCCGGTGTAGGCCGAAACAAAATGGAAATTATAAAATTTAAGTTTACTAGTGTACAGAGTATGTAAAGCTTTTTAATAATGTGTTAAAAGAATCATCGTGGCGAGCGAAAGCGTCGTGGTGGCCTAGTGGTTAAGTACTCTAACTCGGATCGTGGATCGTGTGGTCCCGAGTTCAAATCTGGCCAGAACCAAAATCTTTGTGTTCTTTGTCAATTTAACAATAAATTAACAATGAGTGATTGAAAACATCGATAAAAAACCAAATCAACCCGGATAGCGGCGAAAAGCTCACCACCTACCACGTTGGGTTCTCATACTATTGGTGAAAAGTGGGCTTCTGAGTGTTCCGTTCACCATGACGGCAACAGTCATTTGCCTCCTCTGACTACCCCGTTTGGGATAAAGTCGTGATGGTATGTTATGTATGTAAAATAATCATCTCAAACAGACATTTTGATAATTCAATAGACGTAGATGATAGCACGACGAAGACTACTTTATGATCATAATTTAACACCTATACAAATGCAGGTGTCGATTTAATAGTTTCCTACCATATATAATTGCATAAATGTAAATACAAAGGGCTGGCTTGTCTCACATCATAGGCCAGCGGCCATAGTTAGCGTGGGAGTCACCCCAAGGGTCTTCTGCTAAACCATAGACGACACGATTGGCGTAGTGCGCTGTAGCGCGGTTTCTCGCCTCGATTTCCGTAGTGTCCCGAGTTCGATTCCCGGTCGGGATAATTCAGGAAACGATCTTTTCTGAATTGACTCGGGTCTGGGTGTGCTGGAAGACGCCCCTAGCTTATTTCCTTGTGTGGTACCTCGTAACACAGGGATAATAATCCCTAAAAAATTGCCTCAGGTCTTTATAAGTGTGCCTAGTGGCCTTCATTTGAAGCAGATAAAAGCCCAGGCACTGGCGGTACTGACTCCTGGAAAGGCATGACATCACGCGTCATCCCCTTCCCATGTCATCCTGTTAATAGCACTAGCAGAGCGGGATACCCTTGGTTATTGAGGGTGGGTAGGCTTAATTCGTTAAGAAACTATTCGCTAGCATACTCCAAGTTCCACTTGTCCAATAAAATTAAAGAAAACCAATATAAATAAAAAACTAACAATAGACCAGCCCTAGGAGGTGTCGCTACACAAGAATTCACTGCTAATTTTGGTACCTACTTAAGATTCTTTAGCTACCGTATCGATCGAATAACAATACGGATCCCTCTTCCTATTATAATAATCAATCCATTTAAGAGCATTAAATCAGTACAGTAATAAATAATAAATATTTCCTAGTTATGATTAAAGAAACGCAATGTGTTTTCCTTAATAATGATTTATACACATACTTATATTACAAATTATTCTAAAATAGATACCGTAATTTATGTGCGTATGCATATAAGTATACATACACCGCTGCAATAATTAAGAGACAAGCAACTTAGATCGGTCATAATAAAAGCGATAGGAGATAAATTATTTTAATTACATATTTAATCAAATAAATATATTAAATTAAATAAATAAATACATTACCATTATAAAAACATTTATCAGTCAACAACATAAATGAAGAACATTTAAATGGTTGTTAATGTAAAATACGCAGACGCTTGCTTGCGGCTGTCATTGGTGTAATTTCATGGCCGACATACTGGGTGAGCCTAAATAATGGCTCCTGCCAAGAACTCTCCGATGAGCAGTGTTTTAACACTGGTTTTTACGTAATTATCTGGTATTCCCTTAGAAAAATAACGTATAGAACGTTTGTCTTCATACAACCGCCCCGTCAAAAATGAAGCACTAATCCGATCCACACTTGCGTGACTATTACTTGCTTACGTGCGGCGCGCTTTGACATTGCACATTGCGGAGCTGTAATGAACACTGTTGTAATGAATTAAGGTAATTCAAAATGGGCGCGCGAACTTCGTTTCTATATGTAATTATTCTAAGGGTATTCCGTAATGTATTCAACACCTTTCGTATTCCTAATGACGGAAGAATGCGACCTACCTACCTCTTAATGACTTAATCACCAGAACATACTGGAAGAAGCGAGCGTGTCCTAGCCCCTAAAACGATTCAAGTATTACAGTGAATAATAATTAAGATGTGTTTGTTGGACATCTTCAATTAGGATATTTGAGGCTGTTCAGCACTAAAAAAGGTGTCAAATTTGATTCTACTAAATATAATCTTATTAATTTGATAAATACTTTAATAATGATTACTTTTTTATTTTAGCATTTTACAATGCTAGTTTTCATTTAAAGATAGAAAACAAGAAAACTTCGAATTTCGGACCTTAATCGTGACCAAAAAAAAAGATACAATATCGTTCAGGCTGGACAATGACCTTGTCCAGCCTGAACGATATTGTTCGGCCAGAACAAAGATACTTATCACCTTTTTTACAAACAAATATTTAAGAAGTATTCTGTTCTTTAGATGCTAATGATATGTTAAAAGCAAAAAGGTCTTCCGGCTTTGAAAAGACAAAGAAAATACTTATCGCAATTTGCAATTTTACAAATTGTACCATTACAAGTTCCGCACTGTAATGCTTGGTTCTCCCGTACTGATGTAATGCTCAAAGCAGATGCTTATTACAAAGGCTTGTATCCAGTCAAGTTGCTTTCCCGAACAGAGGATAGCAACCAATTTCGTCAGTGATTATCCAGCCTAGAAGATGAGACGATCAAGGTTATCTCAGATTAAGGTTATCTTTTCCGTATTGCTAGACTTTTTCACATAAAAAATTGCCCCACATTCCTTTTTCCTTTGTGCCTTTTAATTGATATATATTACGTTTGAGCCGTTGAGCTGGCCGTTCATTAAAATTACAAGAAATAGACTAAATCTGTCGATATCTTTGTTCGGAATCGGGGAGCAGGTGTTTTAGATGGGGCTTAGATTGAAAGAAAGCAAATCATTACTGAACATTGTTGAGTAATCGTTACAAGTCTAGGAAACGAGCACAATTATATGTTTAGCAAATTCTCATACTACACTTATCCTCACGCGACCTGCATTGTCTCCGAGACGGCTCTATCCTGGCGAAAAAAATCTTCGTCTAAATATACATCAAGGTGAAATAAAGCAAGACACCACGTGTATCCAGAGAGAAGTCGAGATATACTGCTATCACTCATCCTCATACATAACATACTAAAACATAATCCAAAGCTTTTTCTGGTAAGGTTTGGGGAGAATGACGTGCTTGTAACTTAAATCAGAGCCAAGTTTTGTTATGATTTTTCAGAACAGCTCCCGGGTTGTGATTCAGTAAATACCAATTAATTGTAGCCATAACCGGATTCTAATGATGGAGACTTTTTCCAGCATTGGGACAGTGGCAGTCCATATGCCAATTGCTTTACTTTACTATTAAACAGGTGTCAAATTTTAAACGTAATTACGTGTTCGTTTCTTGCATATTAACTGCCTATAATCAAGCTCTAAGATAATTAGCATCTTCAACATGAACAATGGTCATTAGCAATTATCGACTTCGTAACATCGTGGCTGACATGCGATAAGTCGCGTAAGTTAAATTATAAACAGACGCAAAAAAATGCACATCATTCGTCTAGACTAGGATTTAGAAAAAGTGCAGACCCGTTGGCTCTATGCGACGGCCATTTGTTTTGTGAAAGAAATGCAATTAATTCGAAGCAATGCACTCCACACATAGTTAACCATGATGAAAATCAATTAGTCTTGCACCCAAAAAGGCATCAACCATAATACTTACATTGATGAACGTGGACCTCCCCATAATCATGTGTGGATGACGGGTAGCGGATAGGAAAACTAAGGCCCATCGCTTACACGATCAACAGGTGAGGTGAAGTTGAAGCGCGGGCGAGGCACGTGTCGCAACCAGGTTTTCTTTAGAAATTTAGTGAGCTCAAATAGTAAAGTCGCGGCACTGGTGAGGTGAAGGTGGGGCCATACTAAGACACCCCGCGCCGCCCGCCCACGACGTCGCCTCGACTTACCAGTGAGCGGCGCGCCTTACATACATTCCATCACGCCTTTTTCCCAACGGGGTAGGCAGAGACCACATCTTTTCACTTGCCACGGTCCTGACACACCTCCTGCGCTTCTTCCACTCTCAATAATTCTTTCATACATGCTCGTCGTTTATGGGTTCTCCTGACCTGACCTTTTCTAATAACGTCTTGGACTTGTCCTAAGTACGTCCGTCTGGGCCCTTACAACAGCTCCATCCACCCTCGCCTTGTAAATTTGTTTCGTTAATCGCCTTTCATCTTTCGCCGTAGGAAGCATTTTTACGAAAATAAGACTAATAGGTCGAACAAAAAGTATTGTCACAAACAGACTGTGTCTCGGATTAAAAACCAAAAACGCGAAAACCAGGTCCACGTTTGTGGTTACCTCTGTGGTTATTGAATATACACTTCTTCGGATATCAACAATGTCTTGAACTGTTTCTTATGTTTATTTTCAGCCACAACTAGTAGCATCTTCTGGTTACCCGGTAGAGAAGCACAGAGTCACAACACCAGACGGCTACATTCTCCAGATCTTCAGGATACCAGCTGGGAGACGCTCGGCAAGGAAGAGCAGTGCAAGCGCTAAGGGCAAGAAGGCTGTCGTGCTCTTTCATGGTCTGCTCGGAAGCAGTGGGGATTTCGTTATCATGGGCCCGAAGACCAGTCTTGGTATGTCCTTTACCCGACCATGTAAATAATGTAGTAGATCAATCTTGACGACACGATTGGCGTAGTGTAGCACGGTATTTTGGTTTGACTTGCGTGGCGTCAAGGGTCCTGTTCCCGGTCGGGTCAATTCAGGAAACGATTTTTTCTGAATTGACTCGGGTTTAGGTGTGCTGGGAGATGCCCCTGGCTTAATTTCTTGTCTGGTACCTCATAACATAACACAAGGAAATTAATTCACACTTCGAGGCCATGACAAGTGGTGTGTTGTCTGGCGCATATTTATTTTATTTATTTATTCTCCCGCCTTAGAACTGTGTGAGTCTTTTCTTTTCACAGACGCCTAAACATAGCCTAACCTACACAGATTTTTTCCAATGATAACGAAAATTTAGTTTGGTGCATGTCCGTAAAATTGAGCAGATTCTCAGATATTTATACATTTTTTTTTATTTCAGCTTACATTTTGGCCGACGCCGGTTATGACGTTTGGCTGGCAAACTTACGGGGTACAGTTTACACGGCGCACAAAAACTTGACCAGAGACGATCCGGCTTTTTGGGAATACAGGTACATAATTTACCGATTTGAATATTTATCTTACTGGGTTGGACTTTGGAAACGCCTCTATGAACAGATGCATCATAAGTAAGAGTGTAATGAAACCCGTTGTCAGTCCAGAAATGCGTTCAGGAAACTGAACGGCTTTTGTCATTCAAAATGTTTTAGTGCCTGAAGGTGTGTCTCTAATTCGCGTGTATACCAGTGATTACCTATGGATCCAAAACTGGTTTTCTACTGTGGCTTTATGAGAAAGCACAAGCTTACTCAACAGGTTGTAGAGGGGGATTAGAGGGCTATGCTCAGTATTTCCAAAATAGATATAATTAGGAGCAAAGCGCATAAATGGAAACAAAACTGATGGCTGCTAGTGAAGTTCTAGAAAGAGGGCATGGTACAAAGACCCGAAAAATATCTCGGATGCATTGCTAGAAATTACCAGAATACGGCATCGTCAATAATTGACAGCACTGTAAACAAAAGTGAATAATAAACGGTCATCATCTCAGCAGCTGATTTAATTACGAAGTAGAATGCAAACAAGGTATTAAAAAAAACAACGCAATCGCACCTCAGTAATAATAACACGCTAGGGAGATCTTTCGATATTATATTACGCGGTCGAACAACAATGAGGAGATGAAAAGAAAAACGATGTATCGTATCCCAGCGGGTCCCTACGTAAAAGTGGAAAAGAGCAGGGCACAGTTACATAAACAGCGATTGACGGCCTAAAAAAGGCATTGGATGCCCAAAAACCGGCCATTACAGCGATATAATATGTTCCGCATGGCGCCGTTTTCAGCTGATGTTAATGATGATAATACTTTACACTTCCTTACAAGACTTAACTTTTGGCTCCATAATTGTTGACAGTTTCCACGAGCACGGCAAATACGACGCAACAGCGATCATTGACAAGATCCTCGCCGTGACGGGGCTGTCCAAGATATTGTACGTCGGTTACTCTATGGGCACGACCACTTTCTTCACAATGATGTCGCAGCTGCCGGAGTACAACGAGAAGCTGGTAGCATTCGTGGCGATGGCGCCGGCGGTCTACTTGGACAACATTAGGCCCCTTGCCACATTTTTACTTCTGACTTTTGATATGATAGTAAGTGCTATGATTGGGTGTTACTAAAAAGTAACAATGATCAGGTTGCAGGTGAACATTAGCTCAAGCTTGGCCTGGTAAAGGCTAGGTCGATAGTGCAGTTCAGCATTACGAGGGGAGTACCTCGCCCTAGATAGTAGACGGCATAGTAAGTAGGGATTTTACAGGCAATAAAATAGCACCTATCATGACCACATTATATACAACGCTATCGCAGCAGGCATGGCACATATTTTAAACACCAGCTATTTCTGCTGTCTGCTGAACTATATCTACCATGAACTGCCTAATGACTATTAACATTTCAAGCTACATTATCAGAAGTGTCATAGGCTATATAAACTTTTTAATTTAGGCTATATTTTGACAGGAAATATGTAATAAAGTATTTCGAACAGCACCCCTGAGGTGAACTCATGATCTAGTTTTTGAGTGGAATGTTCTAAATCTGTATTTTAATGTTACAACTTATTGTGTTTCCAGGGTGCACTTCGCCGAAGAGGTATGCTAGCTCTCGCAATTCACCCAGAGACCCTCGCGTTCGTCGCTGGCAGCTTTTGCAACGCGAAGCAGCCGCAGAACGATGTTTGCATGCGGCTGATGTACACGCTCGTCGGAGAGGATTACGACCAACACCCATGGGTATGTATATGGGGGGGTGAAGGGGGGTGAAATGGCCCACAATAAGCGGATCACCTGGCCCACAGCATCCCCAGTCGGAAATAAGAATAATGAGCATGTACCAGTCACAAAGTGGACAAGACTCCGGTCCATGCCGCGTCAAATGAATCTTGTCAGGGTTCCGTGGCTAAAAATAGCAGGAACTGCTTTACTGAGAATCATACGTCAGGGTATAAGCATTAATAAAGATTGTTATACTCTTTTGTTACTTTTCCTACAAATTCATTCCAAAATGATTCAAGTGATTTAAGGTCCGGTTTCTTTTGCTGACCTAACAGTAATAAAGGTAGCACAGCAGCCTCAGAAAAAGTTTGAAAGGGTCATGGGTGGCCGCGTGAGTAGGTACCCAAGGAACACGCTTACACTGGGGTCGCCCTAAAAAGAGTGTGATTGGTCCTATATGAGGTATCCTTCATTATTCTAATTAAAAATACAGAAACTATACAATTTTCTTTATATTCAGGATATGACAACCGTCATAGTTACACGAGCACAGCCAGTTTCTTTTCGTCAGCTTGAACATTTTGGGAAGATTGCCATAACAGGTGGGTTTTGAGGAAATATAATGCTTTTCCATACAATTTTTTTTATTTATTCTGTGCAAAAATCAATCGGAATTCAGGCCTAAATAGGAGTATCTAGATATGCCTAGATATTTTTCTGCGGACTTATTTAGGGATACCAATTTTCACAAAACCAATAACAAATAATATTTAAAATGTCAGTAATATTATATCAGACGATAAAAAACTCCTACGGACTTTAGTTTCAGATTTTATTCAGATTACTGACATTATAAATACTTATTATTTTTTATTGGTTTTACGAAAATAAGTATCACTAAATAAGTCTTCACGCAAATAACTCGTATCTAGGCATATCTACTATTATTTATCGCGTGAATGTGAATTGATTTTTGTATGGAAAACGAACCTTAATTGAAGAGTTATTTAGAAAAATACCATTCAGCTTTGGAAGTGATTAGTGCTATAAAACATTATAACGTTTCAGGAGTTTTCACATCATGGGAAGATGGGCTCATGGGCCTGGTAAAACCATACAATTTGGATAACGTGAAGATACCAGTATCCATACTCTATGGAGAGAATGATCAATTGACAGAGAAATCTGTGAGTAGCTTTTCTATGACTTTTCTTTTACTTCATTAGAGAAAGTTTTCTTAATCGGAATAAACGTTAACATCCATTTATTACAAAATAAACACTGTCCGACTACTAGGCAAAGGCCGACATCATTAAATCATTTCCACAATACTAATCATTCATTGATTTGTCTAGCCTCAATCAGTATGCTTAAAATAGCCCAACCCAAAAAGCCAGTTGTCAAAACTAGGTAGGACACCTGGCTTTCGGGTCGCGCGCCTTTGGCAGTTGGATACAGAGGCGCTCATTTAACTATATATCTAGGGTAGATTGAGTATTGAGTGCAGCGAGCGATCGCTCAAGGCGCCAGTTGCCAAAAAGGCGGAAACATTCCAAATATAAGAATGGCGTTTTTCGGAGGTGTCCCAAATGGCGCTGTATGTTTTTTCTATGCAAATGTACTGATCTTTATTTCTCTCAACAGCAAATAATGCGGCTAGCACAGCAGCTTAACAGCACAGGAGTGCTTGAGTCTGTCAGGCCGGGCTGCACGTGGCCAAAGTTCAACCACCTAGACTTCGCCTTCGCCAAAAACGTCGGCGACTGGGTGAACAGGCCACTCGTCGACCACATAGGAGAATTATTTAATAAATATTATAATGAGTGACTTAGTTTTTTCTTTCAATTTAAAATAAATTCCCAAGCAGTACCCTTATTTGATAGTGATGAAAATGTTTTTAGCTCCGTGTCTGAGTGTTAACATCTACTTCAGTACTTAATTTATTTAATTTATCTAAGCACCTAAGTGTATCAGTCTTTAATACCCATAATACCAGCTCTCCTTAATCTAAAGTCAGTCAGCAATGTGTAAAAATGACTTAAGGTTTTTTAAGTGTTACCTGTCCCTCATACCCATAATAGGGGTAACTGATTACCTACATGGTGAAAAAAAACAATAAGACAAAACTTTGAATTCATAATTATAACATTAATATTTAAGTATGTTAAACAGTCAATTGAAGCGATTACATGATAACAATAATTGCTTTTAAAAGCTTTCACACAAATCATGCAAGTTGGGCTTGGTTTGGATTTTGAAGATGTTTTGTGCAGTTATATATCACTTTTATTAATAATAAACTAGTCAAAGATGATACTTCATCAAGGCAATCCCTATGTCTCCTATCTTAAAAACTGTTAAGAATTAAAATGCGCACTTTGCTGTTTATATATTTTGTCTGTGGCAACACCATAGCTGCCAACAACTACTTTTCTTTTGTCCCTTTGTACGCCATTGTGTGTCTCTGCTTAAAATAAAACAATATACTGATAACAAAGTACTCTTATTGGCCTTACCGATAACCTAACAACAGGTTATGGCCCAGATTATCGCTAGTGAATAAAAGAAAGTCTGATCGGTCGTCGGAACGTGTTTATTTCCTACGTCTCGGTACTGCGTCGGATGTACGCGCGTGTTTGTAGCGCGGCACGTGGACGTTGATAAGTACAAATGGATCTTGGAGGTCTTGGCGTCGCGTCGGCGAAAAAGTTCGCTGGCGAAAATTACAGACAATGGAAGTTCCAGACGTCACTTGCCTTGAAGGCCAGGGGCCTTGGCGATCACATAACCTCTTCCGTAATGCCGGCTGGCGCCGATGAAAACGAATGGAAGAAAGATGCGGCGAAGGCGATGTACGTAATAACAGCAAGTATGGAATTGCCGCAAATAAGTCTAATCGAAACATGTGAAACGGCTAGTGGTATTTTTGCTAAATTGGATTCGATCTACGACCAAAAAAGTGAAAATTGCAAAATGCTGTTGCATGAAAAATTCCACACGATCAAGTTCATGGAGGGCGATAGCATTGCTGAACATATTTCCAAAATAGAAAATATCACTAAACAACTAAAAGAGGCCGGCGAAACAATGTCAGAAATGGCGATTGTAACCAAGATACTGGGGTCCTTGCCCGAACGCTATCGCATGGTGCGACAAGCTTGGCTGTCTCTCGATCCAAGTAAGCAAACTGTAATCAACGTTACGGCGCGACTTCTAGATGAAGATTCAAGTTTCAAAGCTCAGGAGGAAACAGCACTAGCTACTGAGAAGTTTGCTAGAAGGTCGAAGTGCTTCAAGTGCAAGAAACCAGGGCACTATGCTCGTCATTGTCGCTCTAGCTCACAACAAAGTAGTGCATATAAGCATGACTGGAAGCATGAGAAGAATGAATCTGCCTTTATTGCCCAGCTTGAGGCAAACACCATGGAAGATGAAGAAATATGGATTTCAGACAGCGGGGCGTCCGCTCATATGACGTATAGACGAAATTACTTCACGGACTTCAAGCCAGAGTGTAGCTGTGTGCGATTAGGTGACAAAAGTGAACTATCTGTGCAAGGTTCAGGAACAATTAAAATAATGAAGTTCTTGGACGGCAAGTGGTACAATTCCACTATAAATAACGTGCTTTATGTGCCTGAACTGAAGAGGAACTTGCTCTCAGAGGGTGTTGTTACATCAAAAGGATTTTCAGTGACCAAAAACAAAGACTTTGCATTTGTAAAAAATAGTGACGGAAGTGTTGCGGCTACTGCCATCAAACAACATAATAACCTGTACAAATTGTTGTTTAAGCCCATCTTGGCGGGTGATGAAGCAAATGTAGTAACCTTGAAACAATGGCATGAGCGTCTTGGTCATGTGAATGTAAAGACTTTGCGTGAAATGGTGCAAAACGGCCATTTACCCTCTGTTGGTGACTTGAGTGACTTCTTCTGTGAGGCTTGTGTGATCGGCAAGCAACACAGAGTACCTTTCAAGAAAAGTGCATCAAGCATACAGAAGAATAAAGTGTACAGTGACCTCTGTGGGCCTATGCCAACACCGTCTGTTAGAGGAGCTCGATATTACATTACATTCCTGGAAGCAGCATCTGAATTTATCACCGTTTACTTCTTGAAGCACAAGAACGAAGCTTTACAAGCTTTTCAGAAGTATGTTGACACAAAGTGAAGCTGTTACATACTGACAACGGTAAGGAGTACTGCAATGATGAATTCAGGAAATATGCAGCTGAGAAAGGTATAGAGTTAGAATACACTGCTCCGTATACACCGCAGCAGAATGGCAGGAGCGAGAGAGCAAACAGGACAATAATGGAAAGTGCTCGGTCCATGCTGTATGCGAGACATCAACCTCTGGCGCTGTGGGCAGAAGCAGTGCAGACAGCGGTATACCTAATAAACAGAAGATGTAACAAGGAAAAGACTCCGTTTGAACTTTGGATTGGCTCAAAGCCTTCCCTGACACATGTTAGAGCATTTGGTTCTGCTGCTTACATGCATGTACCTAAAGAAAAGAGAAACAAACTAGAGCCGAAAAGCAAGAAGCTTATTTTAGTTGGCTACAAAAGTAACTCTGACAATTACAGGTTGTTCGATCCCGATACAAAGAAAATAACCATATCTCGAGATGTAATTTTCAACGAAAATGAGCTCTCTTCATTGACTAACAACATGGGAGAGACAACAGATGACCCACTGACCCTTGATAGCTATCATAGTGAAGAAAGTAACCCTTATGAATTGCATGAACATGATTACCAAGCATTTGAAGATTTTTTCCAAGCTATGATAGATGAAGTGGCAGTAAACAAAGAAGAAGAAGACCCGGAGAGTCAAGTAGAGAACGGAACAATGAATAATGATAATGAAAATGGTGAGAGAAAAGAACAGAGAACTACATAGAAGCACAATAGCAGAAGCAAACTTAGTAGAAGTGCTGCCCAATACATACACCGAGGCTGTGAATAGCCAAGATAAGGAAAGATGGATAACAGCAATGAATGAGGAACTTATGTCTCATGATACTTGCAAGACTTGGGAGCTTGTGGAACGTCCAGCTAACAAGAAGCTGATTGGTTGTAAATGGGTCTACAAGATCAAGCAGAATGCTGATGATACATCACGATACAAAGCTCGACTATGTGCAGAAGGCTATACTCAAGAAAAAGGGATAGATTATGATGAGACGTTTTCACCAACGGTACGCTATGACACCATCAGAATAATGCTGTCACTCGCAGCTAAAGAAAAATTGAAGATGGGACAGTTCGATATAAAAACTGCTTTCCTATATGGAACCCTAGAGGAAGAGGTTTACATGGAACCCCCACCTGGTCTAGGCACAGAATTAATCTGCAAACTCAACAAATCACTGTATGGGCTAAAACAGTCGCCTAGGTGTTGGAATTCTAAGTTTCACTCATTTATGCAGGAAAATGGTTTTGTAAACTGCAAAAATGACAGATGTCTGTATGTATCTCAAGACGGTAGAGTTCCCTTATATTTACTTTTGTTTGTAGACGATGGGCTATTGTTGTGTAAAAACCAAGAGATTATTGATAAGTTTTTAATCAATTTGCAAAAACATTTTAAAATAACCATCATGAGTCCAAAGCAATTTGTGGGTTTAGAAATAGAATTTGAAAGTGATGGGTCAATCTTTGTACATCAGACCAAGTATATTAATAGCTTGCTCCAAAAATTTGGAATGGACTCATGTAAACCTAGTGCTTTGCCAGCTGACCCTAATGTGAGGTTGGATAATTGTGAAGGATCAGCTGACATGCCAGATGTACCATACCGTGAGGCAGTAGGCTCACTCATGTATGCTGCTATAGGTAGCACGCCTGATATCTACTTTATAGTATGCTCACTGAGTAGATACTTGAACAATTTTAGTAATGTGCACTGGGGTGCAGTAAAGAAGGTATTTAAATATTTGAAAAGTAATAAAGAGTTGGGCATACTATATAGTACAAGTGTATCTGAAGATAACAACATAAAAGGTTTTTGTGATGCTGACTATGCAAATTGTACTGTGACACGCAAATCTGTAACTGGATATGTTTTTATAATGAATAGTGGTGCTGTCATTTGGAACACTAAATTGCAAAAGTGTGTAGTCCCCTCTACGACAGAAGCTGAATATCTAGCTGCCTGTGCCGCTACGAAGGAGCTTGTTTGGATTAAAAGTCTCATGAAAGAAAGGAATTGATAATCAGAGTACAATCAAGCTTATTCGTGGCGCTAATTTACATAAGAGATCTAAACATATAGATATTCAATATCACTATGTAAGAGAAAAGCTTCTTGAGAATGTGATGGATGTTGAGTATTGTGAAACTAAACTTCAGGCAGCAGACATGTTTACCAAGAGTCTGTCTTTACCTCAGTTCGAATCTTTGAGAGGGATGATTGGTATGTGTGGGAGAGTACGCATTTAGGGGGGGGTGTTAAAAATTAAAATGCGCACTTTGCTGTTTATATATTTTGTCTGTGGCAACACCATAGCTGCCAACAACTACTTTTCTTTTTTCCCTTTGTACGCCATTGTGTGTCTCTGCTTAAAATAAAACAATATACTAATAACAAAGTACTTTTATACTACACCTGCTCGGAAAGTACCTTGATACTTTATCAAATTTACGGTAGAAAGTACGTCATTGCATATCGAACATATATGCGGGGAGAAAACGCATCTGAGCGGGAGAGAATAGTGTATGAAAATCCATTTCTTACGTGGTTTTTCTTTTTTAATTTTGGGTAAGACTATGCGCCGGTAACCTAAATATCAAAAGCCAAAAAGTTTTTACAGTGATTTTTTATCTCCAAGTTCGCAAAATGACACTGGCCACTAGCTGTGTGTCGGATGGTGTCGGGCTTGCAGTGCGACCCTGCGGCGGCAGGATAAACAATTTGAAGAAAGAACATGTGAAAATTGCAGACGCCATTGGCGCCATTTTCAATTTGTGTGTTGTTGGAGGATTCAGTTTTCGTAGAAAGTAAAATAAAACTCTCAAAATGATAAATAGTGATAGTGATGATGAAGTTTTTTTAACTCCGCCGCAGTTGAAACAAACATTAATGGAAAAAGTGTTACATTAAGCTTCACTAACTGCAACAATTTCAATATAAATTTCAATTAGTAAAGATTTAGTTTTTTATTTTTCTCGTAAGTATCACTCGAGAGAAAGTGTGATACCCGATCTCGGGTATTTTAAAGCCCTCGCCTACGGCTCGGGTTTCAAACGACACCCTCGACGGTAATCGGTCTCTTTCTCCTCTCGGTGAACAATGTACTATTATTGGCCTGACCGATAACCTAACAACAAAAACTAATAATGAATTCTCTTACCTTACTAACAGCCTTTCCAGCAGCTGGTATGGCTTTGACAGCTACACCCTGAGTAGACACAGCTGCAGATTTAGGCTCTGTGACCGGCACCCGACTTGCCTCTGTAATTGGGACAAAGCAATATTTTTATAACTCGAGCTGTTTACAAAGTCTAGACTTGATGTAATAGTAAGTAGTAATTGGACATACAAATAGTATCTCTTAATCAAATAAATCACTATAACTGTAATTGCATACTTTTCAAAGGATTTACTATGTATGATAGAACATTCTTTGTGGGCAAAACCGCTGACAGACAGAGAGATATTATTTCATAAATCTCTAAGAAATAATTATTATAATCATTTATCAGGTATGTAAAGATAATAGAAGCAACTCTGAATAGCCTCCATGTTTTGATCATTAGGTCAAAATTTAAAATTTGTGCTTGAAACAAGGTAAAGATCATTCATTGCTAAATGATCATACAAAAATCCAGTTCAGTATCTAGGAGTCAATCAAATATAGGGTTACCATCCTTCTGGATTAGTCAGGACATGTCCGGACTTTTAGACTCTTGTCCGGACTTTGTCGGGCTTTCTGATTTGTCCAGATTTCTTGGTTTAGTTGGGATACGAGTTATAAAACTCAATTAAGTAATATCCAATCAATTGACTAAGCAGATGTGAAGGGTGTTATCCCCGCAGGCTACACCGCAACCTCCCCTCGAGCTTCTTACTACTGTTACTAATAGTGCTAGCGGTACAGCCCGAAATTTAGTAAAAACCTGCAAATGGTGTTAAAAGCATGGAAATCGGAACGATTGATCTTTAGGCAAAACGAAATTAGACCCACAAAAAGAAAGAAAGAAGGTAGTGGAGTTATGATGACGAAACCTATCGTATGTGGACGTGGTATCTCATAAATGAGTAGGTACCTACCTAATGTTTGCATTTTGTGGCTAAAATTTTTTTTTTTTGTGGCCTCAAGAATCTTGCTTTTCTAGCAGATTGATTTCGCCAATGTCAAGTAGAGTCAAAACTTTTATATTGATTGGCCAGTAAGACTATTTTTTTCGTTTCTTCCTTCAAATCTGATGTTTAAAGAGACACAGAAGCGGTTGGCCGGTTAAAATAAAATTGTGAGTTCTGTCTGACTTCTGTGTCTATGCTCAGTGTTAATTGAGTTCTTTACCAGCACCATCTAAAAAAAAATCAACATAGACACGAGACGTCACAATAAATTTTTAAGGGGAGACGCTGGGAAAAGAGGGGAGGTTATTTACAGACGGATGGAATAAGTTTCAATATATTTACATAGATATTTTAAATAGGAGACAGAAGTTAGAAGGAAGTTTAAGTTGAGGGGTCGAGGAATTTTAGGAGGAAGGGTATCGTATAGAGAGGTGGGGAATCTTTGACAATTAAAAAATATATGATCCGGAGTACCCTCATCCAAGCCGCATTCACATAGTGAGTTATCTTTCACGCGTATTTTGTTTAAAAAGACAGGGGTGCAAGCGTGACCGAGGCGTAACCGGCACGCTACCGACACTGAAAGTTTATTGGCGGACTTGAGTTTGAAGAACCAAGGTTTGGTGGGAATGTGTGGCTGAATGTTCCAATAGTGGCGACCTTTAAACCTGGAGGATTGGTTCCACAAACTTTGCCAGTTCTTGGTGAGGGTTTTGGCACCCTGAGCTAAGATATCTACAGCATAGATATCTGTTCTAATGGTACCATTAGTTATAGCCTCTTTAGCCCAGATGTCCACTTGCTCGTTACCAGTAATTCCGCTGTGGCCTGGTATCCAAACCAAAACTACCTCCAGATTTTGCTGATGGCATTGGAAAAAGGAGTTTTTAATTTTTAGAATTACAGGGGAAATGAATTTACTTTTAAAGGGGTTACTAAGAATTGCTTGTAAAGAGCTCTTTGAATCGGAGAAAATTACTGAACGGTTTAGTTTATGGGAAGAAATAAAAAGAAGTGCCTCTAAAATGGCAATTGCTTCTCCAGTAAATGTAGAGGTCTCTGAAGGAGACTTAAAGTTCAATAGGACTTGGAACTTTGGGGTCCAGACTGCGCTACTTACTGAACCATTTTCTGTGAACTTAGAGGCATCTGTGTAGATATGGATCCATCCCTGCCAGTCTCTACCTAGCTCTTTTTGAAACTTAAATGCAGCTTGGGGGTCATTCTTGGTAATACCAAGACTTAAGATGATGTTGGGTTTGAAGATTAAAGCATCAAAGTCCGTTTCAAAGAGTGGGTTTACCTCAAACTGTGTCATTGGGAAAGACAAAGAAGCCAGTTTTCTTTGGCTTTTAATAATTCTGGGTGGGTCCTTGTGAGTCCAGTATTCGTTTGCAGTGTCAGATATTATTTCAGACAGAGACTGAAGTCGGGAAAGAAGTGGGTGACATGCTATTTGGCTTTTTTTGAAAATAAATCTATCAGATAAATATTGGCGTCGGAGTTCCAGAGGGGGTAAAGTAAAAAAGTAAAGTAAAAAATATCTTTATTCATATAGACTTATAAAAAGTACTTATGACATGTCATGTAACAAAAAAAAATTGTAGCAAAAATATACTGAATAAAAATAAACTTACATAAAATAATACTATGATAGTTCATATCATAATTAAATATAATGTGACTCTACCACCGGTTCAGAGGTTGTTTCCGATCGAGAAGACTCCGGCAAGAAACTCGATGGTTACTCTTTTCAATCTTGTTTTTATACACAAAAATGGAATTGACAGAGTAAAGTCATAACAAAAAAGTGTGCAGAGGAGCAGATTATACCTAAGATGACCACAAATTCTTATCATTTAAGAAATCGTCAACACTATAATAACCCCGCTTCATTAACTTAGCTTTGATTTGTGACTTAAACTTGTGAAGAGGCAGTTCAACAAGAGTTTGCGGAATCTTATTAAAATATTTTACACATTGACCAACAAATGATTTCCCTACCTTATGCAGTCTTAGACTGGGAGTTACGAGCTTATTTTTATTTCTGGTATTGAGTTTATGAACATCCCTGTTTTTCTTGAAGAGATGCAAGTTTTTACGGACATATACTACATTATCATAAATAAATTGAGAGTACACAGTTAAAATATCTATCTCTTTGAATACTTCACGAAGCGAGTCGCGTGGTCTAAGGTTGTAAATGGAGCGGATGGCTCTTTTTTGAAGAACAAAGATGGTGTTGAGATCCGCTGCCGAGCCCCACAACTGAAGACCATACGACATAACACTGTGAAAATAACTGAAGTACACTAATCTTGCTGTTGCGATATCAGTCAGGAGCCTTATTTTTCTAACAGCATAAGCTGCCGAACTAAGTCTTCCTGCCAGGGCAGAAATATGCGGACCCCACTGTAACTTGGAATCGAGAGTAATTCCCAGAAATACAGTGGAATTCGCAATCTCTAATGGCTCGTTATTCATGTTTATAATGGTATCGACCTGTCTTACATTGGGCATAGAAAATTTGATACATTTGGTCTTCTTAGCATTAAGCAGTAAATTGTTACTCGTGAACCAATGCAGTACCTTTGAAAGAGTATTATTTACGTCGTCAAGTGCTTTGTTACTTCTATCTACGTTAAAAATTAGAGAAGTGTCATCAGCAAATAATACAATCCCACATAGGTCTTTGACAAAATAAGGCAGGTCATTTATATAGATTAAAAACAGCAGAGGACCCAATATTGATCCCTGGGGCACGCCCATACGTATGGTGGCACCGGAAGAGTTCGTACCATTGATACTCACTTTTTGTATTCTATCAGTGAGGTAAGATTCTATAAGGCTAAGTGAAATATTTGAAACACCGTAATGCCTCAGCTTAATCAGTAAGATTTCATGATCTACGCAGTCAAATGCTTTTGATAAATCACAAAAAACTCCTATTGCATCTTGCTTGCCTTCCCACGCATCAAATATGTGTTTGATGAGCGCAACACCTGCATCGGTTGTATTCCTATTTTTAGTGAATCCAAATTGATTACTATGTAATAATTTATTCAAAGCAAAGTGAGAATGTAATTGATTCAATATTATTTTTTCAAAAATTTTACTTAAAGCTGGTAGAATAGAGATAGGTCTATAATTGGATGGGTCACTTTTCTCACCTGACTTATAAAGGGGTATGACTTTACTAAATTTCATTAAATTAGGGAACTGACCCTTGTCTACACAGTTATTAAAAAGTAACGCTAAACTAGGGGAGATGGCATCTATGACTGGTTTAAGTATATCAACAGAAATACCCCATAAATCCTCCGTTTTTTTTATGTTAAGTTCTTTAAACGATTTGAGGATGGTATGAGGAGATATATGATCGAAGCAAAAACTAGTGGCGCACTCATTAACACTTGATGTGAGGAAATAACTAGCTAGCAGTGAACTAGAATTTAGTTTACTGGTAGTAATAAAAGGTATCTCAGAGAAAAATGATTCAAATGTATTAGCTATATCAACGTCAGACTTAATAATATTATCTTTAATTTTAAGTGAGAAAGAGTTATTGCGTGGTATGGACTTACAAGTTTCTTTGTTTATAATGTTCCAAGTCGCTTTGATTTTGTTTTTTGCTTGTTTTATTTTGTCTCGCAAAAACATGGACTTGGCAACATTGCAAGATTTTTTAAATATCTTAGAGTAAGATTTAACATAGTCTACTAGTTTGGGACTATGAAAGTTCGCTTTTAAATCATATAATTCGTATAATTTAATCCTACTTTTATGAATACCTGGAGTAGCCCAGTCACTGAATTTAAATTTAAATTTATCAACTGTCACTTTTTTTTTTGAAAAAATGGTGTTATGTTCATACAATAACAGATTGAACAAATCCTCATACTGATCATTTATGTTCTGGTCTTGGTGTGATAAGTAAGGAAGTTGACTGTTTATATTGTGTTTAAATTTTTCTATACGTTTCTGAGTAACTGGTCTGAAAATAATATCCACCGATTGAGGGACATGACGGTGCTCAAATTTGGTTAACAGACCACAATGGTCTGATTTTAAACAATTAATTATTGATTTCTCCTTATAAAAATTTTCACAAAAAATATTATCCAAGCAGGTAGCTGATGACGCAGTGATTCTAGTTGGTTGATCAAAAATATTAAATAAATTAAATGATTTAAAAAGATTCAAAAATCTAAGTGAGGTTTGAGAAGAGTCTAGAATATCTACATTAAAATCACCACAAACAACCACCTTCTTGTTTGATTTACATACTCTCTTTAACACTTCTTCCAAAGTTTCTTCAAACAGTGAATAATCCGCAGATGGTGGTTTATACACACAAACAATAATAATCCGCTCTAACTCTGCACATGAAACGGGTCGGGTCTACTGCTTCTACCTGTAGCGCGTTTGTGGGCGAAGATTTCATAGCACCTAAAACGATTCGGAGGCCTTTCATCTGGACTTTTTCTAATTTGTTTAATGTTTCTTTGCTACAGGGCTCAAGGAGAAATGAAACATAATCAATATGGCTGCGGATAAGAGCATTATAAAGAAGTTTTTGACTATATGGATGGGAACCCCACCAGACACCAGAAAGGGACCTAATGACATTAATATTACTTTCACACTTTTGAATTACATGGCTGAAATGCGGAGTACATGACATTTTAGAGTCTAGAATAACACCAAGAAATTTAACCTTATTGGTAGAGGGAATAGCTTGTCCATTGTATGTAATTCCCGCATCTGGTATAATACGTTTTCTTGTAAATACCACAACATTACTTTTCGGTGCCGATAGTGACAACCCATGATCTGCTAGCCAATCTGTTAGGTAATGTAAGGCCGAATTCAATGGATTTGCCTGTTGAGTATAGACATAAGTCGTCGGCATATTGGAGAATGTTACAGAAGCATGAAACGCATTGTTCGAGATCGTATGTGTAAACATTGTACAAGATAGGACTCAGGACTGATCCTTGCGGTAGGCCTTGCCAGACATGTCTAGGTGATAATAATTGATCAGCTGTTCGGATCTTGATTGTTCTGCCCATTAGCAAGTTTGTTGCACAATGAACTAACCTCTCAGGAAGACTCAAGCGAAGCATCTTCTCTCTGAGCACCGGAAGCTGTACATTGTCATAAGCAGATGTAATATCAAGGAATACACCTACTAGGTAGTGACCTTTGGAGAAGGCAACCCTAATATCTGTAGTTAAAACTCCTAAACTATCTGTAGTACCTTTAGATTTGCGGAATCCGAATTGAGTATTTGCTAAGATTTTCTTCTTCTCTACAAGCCATTCCAGTCTATTTTTCATCATGTGTTCCAATACTTTGCACAGGGTGGAGGAAAGTGCTATGGGTCTGTAGGAGGCGGCTTTTGTGGGGTCTTTGCCTGGTTTCAATAGGGGAATAATTACTTGGGACTTCCATGCCTCTGGAACGTCTCCTGTCTCAAATATGGCGTTGAGTAGGTCCAAGTAGGATTCTTCACCAATTGGCCCCAGGTGGGAAAGGAAGGAGTAAGTGATGCCATCTTCACCTGGTGCAGAGTCTCTAAGACCTCTGACAGCGAGTTGTAGCTCAGATAAAGAGAAGGGTTGGTCAAACCTGTTTTCATTAGAAGAATTTGAGTATAGGGAGGGTAAGCAATTTTCATTAGGAGCGGAAGGAGGGGATAATTTATCTGCAAAGTCATTCAGCCAGACAGATGGGTCATTCGAAGAAGGGGATAAGCTAGAAATTGAACAGCGGAAGCGTCTTATGTTTGTCCAGACTTTTGAGGATGGGGCTCTAGGAGCAAGGCCTTCACAAAATTTTACCCAACCCTTCTTTTTCTTTTTTGCTAGCGTTTTTTAGTACGGGCAGCAATTTGTTGGTATTTACTGAAATTTTCCTGTGACATGGATGAGTTATAGGTTTTTTCGGCCTCCTTACGTAGAGTTATCAGATATGAGCATTCGGAGTCCCACCACGGGGGAGGGGCTAGTTTTTTTGGATTAGGCTTTCTCCTAGGGATGCTTGCATCTGCTGCAGTAGTGAGGGCAGCCAGAAATACAGTGTACTTGTCTACAACATTGCTGTGAGGGCTAAAACCGTGGTTTGATAGGTACAGGTCTACTTCTGCCGAGAATTTGTTCCAGTCCGCGTGCTGGGTCCTATTTCCTAATAGGAGGGTGAAAGGCGAAGGGTACTGAGGAGTTGGGTTTGTTTATAATAATTGGGAAGTGATCACTGGATTGGGACTGAGATAAAATTCTCCAACTACAAAGAGAAGAAAGAATAGGGGAACATATGGAAAGATCCACCGCTGATTGTGGGTTTTGGTTGGGATATACGCGTCTGGTAGGTGATCCATCATTAATTACGCATAGATCCAATTCTTCCAATAGATCTATGAGCAAGTAAGAAAATGAATCGCATTTGTGGGAACCCCAGGAGACATGGTGGGTGTTGAAATCCCCGAGTATAAGGAGCGGGGAAGGGAAGGAAGAAAAGATAGAGCGTAGTTCGGGGATCAGGGAGGGACTGGGATCAGGGGGTATATAAATAGAAACAATAGATACACTCAACACTCTTGCTGCTACAATATGGAAATCCGGAATGTGCGCAGGGACAGGAAGTATTGAGTATATGTAGGGTCTCTTAATGAGCAGTAAACTGCCTGCACCGCGATCGTCTCTGTCATCTCTGAAACAAGCATACCCTGGGACCCTGAAGTTGGAGCCAGGTCTTAACCATGTTTCAGAGATGGCAGCGACAGCGATGGAGTATTTCTTTAATAGGTATGCTAAATCAGTTTTCTTTGGGCGGATACTTCTACAGTTCCATTGTAGAAACTGATAAGTCTCCGTCGCCATTATTAAGGTTGCGGGTTTCTGGCGGAAGCAAGTTAACCATCTGGATTAGTTTAAATGCAACGTTGGGCGGTACAGCGTCGTTGAAGCGACTAATTATTGACATAAGCATAGTTATCATGCTTTCAATAAAGTTGTCATTGTCGGATGGAGTGTACGGGTTTGGAATGGCACAGCCATTACCTACCGATGATGTAGGGCTAGCTGTTATGTTGTGATGAGCTTGTCTGTCGTAACCTTTGTTGAGGGGGGCATGAGGCCGTTGTCTTGTTATTGTCGTTTTACGATAGGAAGTCTTGTTAGGCGATGTATGCTCCACATAATTAGGGATGGGACGTGAGGAAGTTCGGGGTGGGGTGGGAGGGATGGCCCTGGCAGCGTCATTGTATGGTCGTCTTACATTAGGTGTACGTGCAGAGGCTTCCTGGTACGAGATATTTTCTTGTGACATCAGCATTTTTATAGTTTTTTGTCTCTGATGTTCTTGACAACATATTAATATGTTGGTGGCAAAGTGACAACCGGAGCAAAGGAGGCAAGTTGCCTGCTCTTCATGAACTTGACAGTTGTCCCCTGCATGCTCTTGTGCGCAACGGTAGCACCTGGGCTTGGACCTACATTGCGTTTTGACATGGCCAAAACGGCAACAGTTATGACACTGGATAGTTGGCAACAAGTAAAGGTTTACAATAAGAGATGTGGGTATGAGTATATCCTCTCTGGCAACTTCTGACCTTCGAAAGTTAAAACCACTGTTTGAGTCGGGGACCAGCAAGTATTTCCGCTAACAATCGTTTTGCGGTTAAGTCTCCTAGCTTTTAATACTTTGCCGCAGCCATCAGGAATATCCAAGGATTCTATGAACTCATCCAGGGTCCAGTCAACTGGAACACCTCGAACTAGGCCCATACGGGTGATGTTATAGGTGGGAATGGATGCTTTGTATTTGTTGGAGGTCAAGAAGTCAGACAGGACAAAGTCATTAGCATCTGAAGCTGACTGAAACTCTATTGCGATTCTATTTCTACCAACGCTTTTCACTCCATCCCTCACAATGCCCTTCACATGATTCTTCTGTAACATTTGACCAATTTTAATTGGTCGAATGGCAGTACCGGCAGCAGGGTCAGGCTCGATACGAATAACATGAACAATAAATGGACCGCTGTCCATTTCACTGTATGTCCGGGACTCTTGAAAGCTTGGATGAGTGTGGACAGTTTGCTGGGATGCTGACGAGTCAACATCATCTACATTCCGGGTACGCTTGTCCAAGTTACTTGTCGAGTTAGGTGGCTCCATAGGTATTTTATGTTTTCTTAATTCGGGTCTGTTCTGATCTTCAGTAGATTCATCTGGGAGCATTGTTGGAGGCATACCTATCTCGTCAGGGGGATCAGGTGGTTTAGGTGGTGTATTCATCCTGACCCGTGTACCTAGGTAGGTACTTAGTTTAAGACGAACCAAAAGAGGTTATTATTAAAAACACTTACAAATACGCTGTTTTCTTTGATTAATTTACCCTTCACCTACACAAACTACTATGAACTCAATTAACAGGAAGATATTTTCAAGTAGAAAGGTTTAAAATCAGATAACTAACACACCACTATGTGTCAGTCAACCACCGACCTTCAGCAAGCTGGCTAAAATGTCCAGCCAGACTTTTTTTGAACTGTCAGGCTTTTTGTAAGGACTTCTCAAATTTCTAAATGGTAACCCTAATCAAATAGCTCTTGCCAATTGCCAACAAAGTGCCATCAGTACTGAAAGTCTTATTCACACACACCTAAGGTGTTAGCAAATTAATTAATGTATAATATCTGGGACAACTTACATCAGATTCAAACAAGTGAGGCTTGTATTAGGGTATCAATTTGAATTTGTATTTTCTTGGATGGAGAGCTAGCCCACGACCTTTAGCGTTCATAATAAACTGCTACCGATTACATTACACCAACAGGCCAGTTCCTAAATTCAATCTTATCTGTATTATGGCTGCGAGTAGGGTTGTGTTTGTTTGTAAAATAGCAAGATATGTTCATAGGTGGATTAAAACAAAAAAATACCTTTGTTCGGCATTCTCCATAAAGGGCCACATCCAAGAATAGTTTGTATTAAAATTACAATGAGTTACAAGTATCCATATGGCCGAAAATTCACATTTTTGCCAGTTTTACAGCACTTTTTTTACAAAAACAACAATCCGGCCACAGTTAAACAATTTGACAATTTTGACAGCTGACTGACACTGGCGGTCTGACAATTTATATTTTTAGTAAAAACGCCTTAAAATCAATTGGTTTTAAAAAAAATCAACGTGTCCTGTGAGGTATTTGTATGACGGCGCCTCAATTATTTTAGAGCGGACAATGGAACGCGGTCCGCTGTCAAAACACCGGAAGCTAGCGAGATATCATAGAGGGTCGAGAACACGGAAGAATCGAAGTGAATCCAGAGATGAAATAGTTACGCATTCGGTGGATTGATAAGTGTTCATTTAGATAAGACAATACTTAATGTCTTATCCACTTAGCCACTTGGCTGTTAAGCCCTAGAATACAATATAAACTGAGTAGTATTTCGTGGTGTGTCTGTTGTGTGATTGTGTTTTCAGGCTTTCTTCCTAACCCGACAATCCACGCCCGTCTACCATCTACATCTATGTCCTTTAAGATCCTGAGTATGTACTCAGCCATCCCTCGGCGCCGTGGATCCCGATGATGACTCTGATAAATGCCTTTATGTATTTTATACCTTATTTAAATATTGAACATTTTTAAAAGCAAAGGATTTATGATATTTCTAATTATATACGTTGGCAATCTGGGGTCAAATGAATGACCCCAGTTTGCCGATGTCCGTAAAGAGTACATTATGGTTCTTAATGGACTCTTGACGGTAATCAAATTGACATCTTAGAGTTGAAACCTATTGTGTCGGATAAACGTCCTTTCTCGTGATTGGTTGATAATATATCCATCAACCAATCAAATGAAGCGATCTGTATCATACGTGAGACTTTTAGCTAGGTAATTCTACTGCATGATATTGATGTACTGCATGAATGGTCATTCGCTGTAATCCCATTTTCGCGCTATGATTCATTATGACTATAAAAAAAGTTTAAAGCCTCAAGAATGTTTTGAACTTTTAGCTACTACTTTTGGTGAGTCTGTTTGTTCACGAGCAACAGTATCCCCTTGAGTGTCAGCGGAACACACGGGGGTTATTAAGAAAACCCTAAGAAAAAAATGGCAAACAATGGCACAAAATGCACAAACCAGAACAATAGAAACACGAGACGGGGTACTTAATTGGTTTACTGAATTTAAAAGAGGACGGGGATGTCTCAAAGATGAAGCGAAGACAGGTCGGCCGCTAACCGCGGTCACACAAGAAAACGTCCGTGCAGGCGAAATATTTATTCGCGAAAACCGACGAATTACGTATGTAGAGCTAGAATGAGAAATGGGAATTGGATCAGCAGCAAATGCAGCAATGCAAACCATAATTCCAACCACCTTTCTCTCTGTGAACGTTGTTCGAGGTGGGTGCCGCAAAAACATACCGATGAGCAGAAGGACCGTCGGGTGGATTGGTGCCTATTCATGATAGATAAATTCGACAGTGGCAAGTAAAAAAAACGTGTATGATATACCTACTGACTGGTGACGAAACATTGCTATATAACAATGATCCCGAAACAAAGCGATAGTCGACTGTTGTGAGTTGGTTCATCTTCAAAACACCATTTTGAAGATGAACCAACTCCAACGAAATGTAGCCGTGCACGAAGCACACAGAAACAAATGGTCGCCTCGTTGTTTTGCAAAACGGGTCATATTGCTACTGTAGTGTTAGCTAGAGGATCAAAGAACGGTGAAAGCCCAGTCGAACTGCAGTATGTCGTTTTGAAGTTCATGCGATATTTCGTTCGACCCTGAAACAACAAAATGGTATTTCCGCGCAAATCGTGTATCAGTGCGTCGCAAGAAGTCGCTACCAGCACCGCCGTCATATTCCATATTCCGGAATTCTGGAAGGATCAGGCCGTCTTTGGTTTGCCCAGTTTGAAGCAGTCATCGCACTACAAAAGCAAGCCGTCACAGAATCTTCGGATCTAGATAAAGGACACCCTGTTTATACGACAGCGCAAGCGAAGGTCATTATCAAATGTTAGAAGGTGTGCTGACACAGCTAAAACAAGTACAAACGGAGTTGTGTGCAAAAACGATACGAAACGCAAGTATAGCCGACGCAGCAATTATCGCAAGTATGTATTACGCGCTGAAGTCAAGTTCAAGATCGCGTAACCAAGAAGCAACAATTTGTCATTATCATCGTAAATATGGAAAATACGCTCACAGATGTGAGGAACCATGCAATTGGAAGCAACCCTTTTTAGCGACCGAGAAGGTCGAGGTTGTGGTTTTTAAATCGATGCCGGAGCGAATATCTTGGTTAATGTAACCCCTCATTGTTACTGACCGACAAGGTGGTATGAGGTATTTTAACGATACCGGAACAAATATCTCCGAAATGTAAGCTACATCTAGGCCGCAGATGGTTCAAAAATTAACCCATGGAGATTGTGTTCGAAAAATTGTACGAAAATGGGTTAATTAATTGGTTAGTTAAATTCCTCCAGAGCGAGTTTGATTTCTTAGGTTATCGTGTAACGAAACGAGCCAAGGGATACGCCAGGAAGAAGAAACATTATAAAGCATCAACAAGTTCCCCAAGCCGAGGACAACAAAGGTGCTAAGAAGATTTTATTTCACAATATTGCGCACATAAGTGGCCGTGACAATATTGTCGTAAAAGTGCATAGGCATACAAAATCACCTATGAGAAGGTATTTGCCTGCACAGCGTTTATTATAAATAATGGTTCGAGAACGTGATGGTTTGGAAAAAAACAAGAGCACGTACATGATAAGATCAGGTAGATTATTCAAACCAGTACTCAGATTCCGTTGAAGTGATATAATTAACATCCTCTGTCATTGCTATTTTTCAGGATTTCAATTTTGCAAGAGGGTAAATTATGTTTTTTTTTTTAAAGGGGGGAGTACTGTGCCGGATGGTCACTTATTAAGATTAGGCACACACAGTGTACGTGTATGAGTTCGTATATAAGCTTTAGTAGAATTATAATAAAGCAGACTATTACCAACTGTTGCCTCATTTTACTGCCATCCCGTCTGTGGTTATATAGTAACTCTTAAGGTCCAACTGTGTCTTATTGCGTCTCCTCGAAAGCACTGCAACAGTGGTGGACCCCGACGTGATGTCACGTCGGGGTCCGCAACATCGACTAAGCCTGCAGTCGAACAGCGGTGAGTCGTTTTCAGGTTCATTCGACGTTCCGTTCATCGATGGATGTCTTTCGCAAACCAGCTTCGGACCCACTGAAGTCAGGAATCCGGCACCTTCTCTGGCACCACGACAATGCGGCGCCGCACACGTCTTCCAGAACACTTGACTTTTTCATCTCAAACAATGTGTCAATCCTTCCTCACCCATCATATTCCCCTGACCTAGCACCTTGTGATTTTAACCTGTTTGCAAAAATTTAAGAAAAACTAAAGGGGAAGAGGTTTGGAAGTAGAGAAGATGCACTGACTGCCTATATTTTCGAGATTTCTGAGGTGTCTAAAGAAGAGTCATCATCATCATCCGTGCGGTCTATCCCGGTTGTGAGCCCACACTGGTGTGTGAGGTCCCAGGGTCCGCCTTTCTTATTTTCTTCGCCTACTTCGCGCGGTCTTGTGCCACCTCAGTGGTGAGTCTGTTGGCACACATGTCCCCCTTAACGACGTCGAGCCACCGCTTCTTGGGTCGACCTCTTCTACTGGTACCTGGCGGGAGCGTCATGGCCAGGCATTTGTTGCCCACGTAGTTTGCCGATCTTCGTGAGACATGACCATACCAACGAAGGCGGCACTCCTGCAGCTTGTCTGCGATGTCACAAACACGAAGGCTGCCGCGGATGTGGGTGTTACGCACGCGATCTTTGCGTGAGACTCCGCACATCCACCGCAGCATCTTCATTTCCGTGACGCGCAGCTCCTGCTTGTGTCGCTCTAGTAACGGCCATGTTTCAGTGCCATATAAAAGGACAAGCCTAATGATGGTTCCCGACGATATGTTCCATTGCTTGGGTATTTCCTCCTGAGCATCAAGATCGTGGGATCAAGTTTCAGATTCGAAATGTTTTATATCAGGCTATTAGTTCTTCATATGTTCTAATTGTATTATAGTGCTAGTGTTATTGTATTATAGCTTCTGGAATTATTCACGCCACATCCTTTTAATTTCCGTCCGGTCTGTGATACGATTGCCGTGGTCGTCTTTCGAAAGTTGCATACCTGGTTGGTACCCTATTTTTGCAGTCCTGACTTCCTGGAAAAAAATTTTACTCTCATTGGCTCTGATGAGGTCTTCCATGTTACGGACGATGTCTTCCAAATGTTTCCTCTTAGCAGATTTTATTGCTCTCCTTGTTTTCGAACGAATTTCCTCGTACTTTTCTTTCCACTTAAGGTCTTGTTCAGCTTGGTTCTTAAGTCGCCTTCTCTCAATCAACGATTTCACATTCCGGTGTCAGCCAGTTCTTTCTTTTATTCGGCTTTTTCTTACCCAAGGTATTAAGTCCTACTTCACTTACTTTAACCCTGATTGCTTCTCACGCCTCATTGATATTTCCTGACAGTTCGAGACTCCTAAGCTATTCTTTAACTCTAATTGAATTTTCCTTTAAGTTTCCTCATCTTGAATCTTCTCCACATTTACACTATTTTCGCGTGCAACTGCCTTTGCCACGGTACTTCTTATCTTAATCTTGATACCTATCAAATAGTGATCACTGTCACAGTCAGCCCCTCTAAATATTCTTACGTCTTCTATTTTTTTTTATGCCTGTTATTTAAAAGGACATGATCTATCTGATTCACCGTATTGCTTTGCTTGCTATTATCAGGAGATTTCCACGTTCCCTTGTAAATATCCTTATGTGGGAACATGGATAACCATGGATTTCAATGATGCAAAGCTTATTATTCGAACTCTATTCTCATTTGAGCGCTCGTGCTTGCTATGTTTAATGATGGTGGGCAAGAATGCCTCTTCTCTTCCTACTTTTTGCATTGAAATCTCCTTTAACGATCATGGCATCAAAGTCAGGAATATCATTATAAACAGCTTCAAGTTCTTCGAAGAAAATATTCTTGGTGTCAACCTTTTTAATCGTCATTTTCTTAATATAACAAGTAGTGACAAAATTGATAAATCCCAAATTTCATTTTTTTAAACTAATCATTAGGGCCCTGCAGTTTTTAGTTTACCACAAATCGATAGTAGTATGGTATTTAAAATTATTAAAAGTATATTAACTAGGTAATGCTCAAGGGATAGACGGTATAACTCTAAATATGCTTTTACTTACTTAACCCAGTACTTTACCTACAATAACCGCTATCATAAATCAATCAATTTTAACAGGTGTGGTTCCAGATATTTGGAAGCAGGCTATAGTCATACCAATACCGAAGGTGAAGCATCCCACTGAAATAAAAGATCTCCAACCTGTCAGTATTTTGCCCCTTATGTCTAAAATAGTTGAGAAAGCTATTTACATGCAAATGGTTCAGTTTTTAGAGACTAATCAAATTTTACCAAAAAGACAATCAGGATTTCGATCTGGCCGAAGTACAGCGACTCTGTTGCTGGATGTAGTAGAAGATATTCTGGGAGCGCAAGATAACGGTGAAGGAACGCTTTTAGTGTTGTTAGACTCCTCTATAGCGTTTGACAGCATCAACATACAGTTGCCTTACTCGTAGCTTGCCTATTAAGGTTTTGATGAAGCATCGAGAAGATGGTTCAAAAGCTATTTGTGTGGCCGTTCTCAGCGCGTTGAAGTTTGCAGTGAAGGGAAAGGTACCAAGAGTATTTCATTGCCATCCTCTGTTCACCGAGGAGTCCCGCAGGGATCGATACTGGGACCAATTTTATTTATTTCATACATTGCTGACTTAGGCCTGTGCATCCGGAACTGTAAATTTCACTTGTATGCTGACGACTTACAACTTTACACATCGTTCAAGCCAAGTGAAACAGAATTAGCAGTAGGTAGTCTATATGAAGATTTAGAACGTATTGTTGAGTGGGCAGAGAGTAACAGCCTGGTCCTAAATCCTGGAAAATCTAAATATCTTGTACTAGGCACTAAACATCAAATAGATAACATTAATAGACAAGATCCAGTAATCAAGGTTAAGGACAACAATGTCAGTTAGGTGATGGAAGCGCGTACCGTAACCTCTGAATAGTGATGGATGGCAGACTAAGGTTGGAGAATCACGTACTTGAGACTGTCAATTTTTTTTATTATAGGTTGATTACAAAATCCGCCAGTTCCATTTTTGTGAATCACTCATACTATCCAAGCTTAACTATGCTGATACCGCAATCGGAGGATGTCTTTTGGCCCGAACCAGGAAGTTGATACAGAGAGTTCAAAATGCATGTGCCCGCTTTTGCTACATGGTTCCACGCAGAGCCCATATTACACCATATCTGAACCAGGGGGGACTTTCAAACATGGAATCGCGAAGAGCGCTCTATTTTGCTAGTCTGCTCTTTGGTATCATAAATAACAATACACCCCCATACCTGTATGAAAAACTTAAATTTTCTCAGAGACCGTGTCGAAAAGCATTTAGTTTGGCAAATATTCAGTACAGCACGGATGCTGGAATAATATACCACCTCTCTTATGAAACTCAAAAACCGTTAAATTTTTCAAAATTAAATATAAAAAGCATTTATTGAATTTGCAAAAACAGTATTTAACAAAGTAGTCTTGTAACTATAATGTCCGTATTTTATGTGTCACAGCGTCATTTGTTCTGATTTAAACAACCTTTATCGTGAATTTTATATTTATTTTAATTCTATAATTGAACCGCTTTTCCCTTGTAATTGTGTACCGTTAATTTGTCCCTGTCCCAAAATATAAAAAAGTACTTTGTGGTACCGTTCCTCTCATCTTCATTTAAGTGACCACTGAAAACCAGCGTCGTGGTGCTATTTCACTGCGGCACATGCTGAGTGGTAGCCTATTTGACACTTTTTGTAATGTTTTTTTGTCTTTGTAACCTGTGTATATTTTAAGTGTCAAAATAAATTTAATTCTATTTCTATTTCTATTCTACTTAAAAAAAAAACTGTCAGTCTGCCTAAGAAATGAAATGACAGCCAGCCGCTAGTTTGTGATTCCGGCACGTTTCTTTTTATTATAAAATAATCTAATTAGAATAATTAATATTCATGTAAAGTTATAATAGTTATTAACATTGTGTTATCTGGTTACTAACAATTAACTCCTCACCATGGACCTCCACCGGCCTGTTGATCCCAATAAGGTAAAATTAGGGAAGATGTTTTCGGTGGTTTTTTGCCAAAATATTATTTCATTGTTTATTTGATCACACAATTCTTATTTTCAGACTTACGAAGAATTAACCTCAGAAGAGAAATTAAGGTAAGTTCGAAGAATTCCACGTCAGTGTTCACTAAAATCTGCTGATAGGGCTGATAAGGCTGTTCATAATTGGTCAGGAAACCCAGTAACATATTGAATCAATCAAGTACCAGTCCAATAAAGTCTAATGAAAGTGTTGACTTTAAATATAATTTGTTATCAATTTGGACCTCTGTGTTTCTTCAAATTGATGTATCAATATAAGTAAAACATACATAATTGCTATCCCTAAAATGATTATCTGTTCGTGTATTAATTAGAAAAAGACATTGAATGAACCTGAAAAAGCATATGGTAAACCTATATTTTTTAGCAATATTACCACATTATCCAACAAAATTATATCATACAATCGAATATTATTCATAAACCTGCCTATGTTTCACAAGTTCCCTCAGGACCTCCATTTCTTAGTCACCATATAATACTGGCCTGTTGGTGGCAGCGATCCTGCCTTTAGCACCGGAGGTTGTGGGTTTGATCCCCGCCCAGTACAAACATTTGTGTATGGGATTAGTCTGGGTGTTACTATCT
Source organism: Udea olivalis (assembly GCA_947369235.1). NCBI lineage: Eukaryota > Metazoa > Arthropoda > Insecta > Lepidoptera > Crambidae > Udea > Udea olivalis. The sequence goes on from OX376355.1 coordinate 16,652,972, forward strand.
GTTTATGTATGTTCTGAAATATTTATTTCTGTTTATCAGTCTCTGACACCCATAGTACAAGCTCTGCTTAGTTTGGGCTCAGGATATCTTGGTGCAAGTGTCGCAGATATTTATTTAGTGATTACTTATATCTGCCTAGAATGCAGTCAATCTGGGTTTGATTGAATAGTTGTTTATCTAGAATTCTAGAGGAAACTAGTTTGCAGGGCAATTGATTTTCTTTATTTGTCTTATGTACTGTTACTTTTTCCTAATAGGTATGATCACCAAAAACTGCATGAGACCCACCGTGGCCATGAATCAATGCACATGACTATGGTGATGATCCTCATCTTCACATTGATTGTGGCACAAGTGGTGATCGTGGAATGGAAGAAGAGGCACTACAGATCTTATGCGGTAAGATAGGTTTAATTCAAAAAACTTACATTATAATTATTTGATAGATTTGATTTGACACACTACTATCTGTTAAGTACTTTACCAGCTCAAGCATTCTCTTCTACTAGAGATATGCTACATTACTGTAGATGCATTTGCTAACCTCCAATCATATTCATTGGTGCACATAGCATAGAACTGGTGGAGATAGGTTCAACTTAGCTATGTTTTTAGATGAAAGGATATAATATGCGTGCTATAGATTCGTGCTATGAATGCATCCTCTGTGTGCTTTAACTACTATCGATATTTCGCATAGCTTGAGCATCTTACTTGCACGGCTACCTTGCGGCGGCGCATCTTCATCATTACTTATAGCAATAAATAGACACTGTGCATGGGGAAATGGGTGAAATAGCCCATAACAAGCGGACTGATCACCGGCCCACTGCCAGCGTCCCCAGTTGAAATAATAATAATAATAATGGGGCTACTAGTAGCAGATGCAATTCGTCATACAAACAGGATGGCATCGGCGCAAGCTGAGCTTGTGGTCGTGTCTGAGCCACAAGCTACTGCATACAGTGACCGCCTCCTACATTTACTCGTATCAACTGTGGCCGGCTTCTCGTGACTCGTACGGCGTGACGCGATTATTGGCGTCGTCTGGTGGCATGACCTCAAGCACTGGGCATCACGATTAGGGCTAGTGTTTAGTGGCTAACCTCAACCACTAGACGCCGTGATTAGTGGCAGGAAGTATTCGCTCAGTAAATAAGTTCCTAATAAATCTATAATTTGCAGTACTGCCTAGTTAATTTGTTTTAGATTTCATATAATTATTGTTTTAGTTCTTCACAATGGTGGCGATGTGGTCGCTCCCATTGCTGATGAGTGCACGGAATCAATGGTGGAGGTTCATAATAATATGGGCGATATTCACGCTCCTGACTGCTGTAGTCATAAGGAAGTCCACATACAAGCCAATGTCGGTCACAACTCCAAGGTAACACCTGATTACACACAAAAATTTCTTTCTCTTTAGTCAGTTTAATAATGATAAATTATCATGTGTAAAAATAAAATAAATAAATGTTTTGGACATCTTACAGCAAGATTCTACACTCAAACTGAGCAAAGCGTGTATTATGGTCTTACTTAAATATTTCTGAACAAATACACAAAAAGATAATGAAAGCAAGTGACAGAATAAATGCCACAGATTTTTTTGTTTTCATATCTTTGTTTTTATTTTCTATCTTTAGATCTATGGATATGAAAACAAGTATTGGTAAATGCAAAAAAATATTCACAGTATTATTAACATAGCATACTTTATCTTTACCGACAGTAAAAAAAAAAAATCTTTTGGAAGTTTGTAGGTAAAAACATTGATGAAATACATTGGCTTGCAATGCAAGCATACACTGGAAACATTTGTTCAGTGCATTGTGATTTAGGTAGCTCAGTGGTTAGAGCAGCCACCCGTGCGAGATCAACGTCCGAGATTCGATTTTTTCTAGTTTTCTAACTTTAGAAATCATAAACAAATATCCTTGTGGAAACTCAGAAACTCATCATAACACTTATTTTATTTCAGATTAGTATACAAATGGTTCTACTTGATATACAAGCTGAGCTGCGTCCTAGGCTTCTTTGGGTATATAGTGATGATGCTCACGTTCTTCGGACTGAACTTGGTGTTCGGGCAGAAGCCCCAGGCCTGGATGGACGTGGGCCTGCTGTGCTTGTTCTACGGACTGTACTTTGGTGTCTTGGGACGTGATGTCGCTGAGTACTGCACGGACAAGATGGCTGCTTGTATTGGGGTGAGCACAATGATACAAAATAAATAAATATAATTGGGACTAAGACTATGCAGAGCTTGTAATTGGGCTGTCAGGGACTGATTTTATATATTCAAAAAGCGTATTTCCTCACACTGTTGTTTTTATATGTCTCTAGTGCGTGCATAAACCAACCCTGAATAAGTCTTTTTTACCGTTTCTTTTTTTATAATTTCGTGTATGTTTTGCAGATATTTACTGCGTTTATAAGTAATATATGTAATTGCATTCATGAATGCATAAAATAACTTCATGTATGTATATAATTATCTCACTATCTCACACTACCTTACCTTTTTCTCTTTTTGATCTAGTAATTTCCTCGACCTGCAGGTTGTCTGGAAGAGATCGCTTCCTAGCGATAAGACCGCCTACATTGTACAATCTAAGATTATGTAATGCTAATGTTATGATTTGTTGTACAATCAAGTATATTTATCTTTATCTTTATTCACATATTTAATTAATATGTTTGTTTATTACCAACAAGATTAACACTACCACACTCAATATTTTCATTTATTTATTTAGATAGGACAGATCCTCCTTAGCAGAATAGTGCAGCTTGGCCCGAAATAATGAAGGGCAAATCCATACCAAATGCAAAGTATGTTTTCGGACTTTTCGGATGTCTAAGTTTGGTCACCAATCCATATTTAGCATAAAGTGTGGTTATAAAGCCATACCCATCAATTGTAGCAAGACTAGATTTTGTTGGGACCTTTGCCTAGATAACATAACCCTCTAGCTAGAAAACCACTTTTTACATACAATTTCAGACCCGGTGCTGTCATCTTACTAAAGCATACAATGTAAATAACAACTTACAATTTACATACATACATACCATCACGCCTTTTTCCCAACGGGGTAGGCAGAGACCATATCTTTCCACTTGCTACGGTCCAGACACAACTATCGCTTCTTCCACTCTAATTAATCCTTTCATACATGCTCGTTGATTATGGGTACTTACTCCTGACCTGACCTTTTCTGACTTACAATTTAACAATAAAAAAAACATTTCCTTATTATTTTAAACTACTCGTAATAAGTCATTTGATCACAATAAAATCTAGACTGTAGTACCTACGAGTATGTAAATTTAAGTCGACACAGTCTGACAACTTTTTAAAAGGTTTCCCAGATATAAATGATTTTGTAATCAACAGTACTATACAAAGGAAGGCATACCGACGCGGCAGCTCGAGAGCAACGTGTGCGCCGTGTGCGGCAACCAGCTGCTAGTCGACGTCAACGAAGAGGGAGTTCTAGGTATTTGTAATACTGAATGCTTAGAATAATTACACCTAGAAGGATAGTTCCATACAAAAAAAAATATTAACAAAAAAATCAAAAAACCCGACTGCAAAAAATGACCACTCACAGGGAAAAATCAAGCTCGTTCGCAACGTTTTAGAAAGTTGCGGCTTGTAACATAAACAAAACCTTTTTGTAGAAGTATGAGTCACTACTAAGTTATTACCAGCTTTGTCACCGCCTGCAAAAATTTAAAACGTTGCGACTTGCGACCGAGCTTGCTTTCAACCAACTTCAGAAAAAGGAAGAGGTTCTCAATTCGACTGTTTTTTTTCAATATGTTTGTTACCTTTTTTTTTATTATTGTTATTGTTGGAGTCGGTGTCAGCCAATGGTTTGTAGCATACGTAAACGTGAGATGTAAAAAATAGGTATATTGTAGTGTTTCCTTGGCTGACACTGACTCCAACAATAACAATCATTGTACCTACATTAAATTATCGTATAAGTTTTAGAAGAACACGCAATTATTTCTTTACTTTTTAGTGTTTTGTTTTGGAATAGTTTTTTTTTTTGAATTTGGTTTTTTTTTTCAATAATTAATTAGTTTTTGTTTCAAACTTATTACTTGAATAACCAGTATTTATGGAATCGCTATTTCGAGCCCTTCATTTTGATACCCCACTCGAGGGGTTGGGTAGAAAACCAAAAATCTTCCATTTTGTTTTTTATTATTTTAATATAGGTACCCAGTGTCACTCTCACAGTAAATACGAATATAACGACACCTCTCAAACTAAAATCCATCGAGCCGTTCAGGCTGCAGAGCGTGCCAAACAATTCTCATACATACTCGTACATGCTTTATGTATGTATCCCTCTCGAAAAACATAACCCTCCTTCTGGCGCAGTCTTCTAATAACAATTTGTTACACATGTAATCACAATTTTCAATTTTTAACATGTATTTGTGCTTCTCTGTTATGTTGTTAAAACCATTTACCGCACGAATAAATATTGTGATGAAGCTCATACCTCGAGAAATTGACATCGGGAAGTTCCGATTTAGACGTGACAACTTAATATTTGTGGCATCTAAACGGGTGCGAAAACCGCATTCTATGCGTCATTATTCTAAGACTCAATGATACACTTCTATTTTTTTAAATTTAAAATAGGTTTGCGTTTGGCCTCCGTCTAGCCTGGTGGTTATCGATAACGAGGCCACGCTTAGCCAGCAAATGCGTATTAACTCTTGCCTTGAAGACACATGTTGTATTCTATAATGTTTCTAAATATCTTTAAATACAAAGATAATAGTTAATTAATATGTTTATTTATTCAACAGCCATTTTACATATTTATCATCCTAAATACATATCATTTATTTTCTCCATTCCTTTACTTTTTTACCTCTATCTGCAGGTTTCTTGAAAGATGCGCTTTTAACGATAAGGCCGCCTAATTGTGCATTATTTTAAATGTAATACTGTAAGTTGTTCTCCTTTAATGTACAATAAATAATATTATGTTGGTTGAGTTCTTTTGCCACACCATCCAATGCTGAAAACAGATGCGCAAATGTGTATGTTACTCGTATGTGTTTGATGACACGATTGGCGTAGTGCGCTGTAGCACGGTTTCTCGCCTCGATTTCCCTGGTGTCCCGGGTTCGATTCCCGGTCGGGTCAATTCAGGAAACGATATTTTCTGAATTGACTCGGGTCTGGGCGTGGGAGACGCCCCTGGCTTATTTCCTTGCGCGGTACCTCGTAACACAGGGATATTAATCCCTTCTTCGAGACCAACAAGAGGTGTGTAGTCTGGCGCATATTATGCTCCTTTCTCGTTGCGTTGCGTGTTACCCTTCATCAGTCTGTACCTATACTTCATTCATTATAACATTAGAAATGAAAGGCTCATAGAAGCAAGGTTGCTGAAATGAATGACAATATGCATTCGACGTTGCAATGCCGAATGACATACCTGAGAAAATAACAACCTGGGAAAATTGAAAAGCCCTTCCGCCACAACGTATGAAGGGATTATGTAACATTTTAGATTTGGTAGAGTTATAGTGACAGTAAAAATGTGGTCGGATACTCAACCCCTGCTTCTTTGAGATGTTTAACATCGACAATATAGTTTTATGCAAGACGACATAATTTATTTAAGCGCAAGCCTCATAATTTCTGAAGTTACTTTACTTAAAATGACAACAATTTCAATTTCAATTTCAATCGTTTATTGCGTGTCACATTACAATTTTGAGATTTTAAATATAATAAGGTATACATGTGACACCTTATAAGGGCATGGCAAACATAACTTAAACTCAGTAAATAATACATTAACAATTTGTTGAATATATTAATGACATCGAAATATAACGACAACTTCATTACATAAATTTGACGACCGACTTGGTGTAATGGTTAAGAAGTTGGCTACTACACCAGAGGTCGCGGGTTCGATCCCCGCACAGTACAAACATTTGTGTGCATGAACATGTCTGTTTGTACTGGTCTGGGTGTCTCCTATGTATAATAAGTATGTATTTACAAAAGAAAATGTATTTAAGTATGTTTATCCGTTGTCTAGTATCCCATAACACAAGCTTCAATTAGCTTACTTTGGGGCTAGATGGCGCTGTGTGGAATAATGTCCAGGGATATTATGTCCAGGGATATAAGTCTTCGTTGAATCTTTCAGCAAAAAAATATTTTAAGCTATAGTAGCCCTTACCTATTAAAAATGATTTTAATGCTTTAATCAAGAGTAAAGGCTTTCGTATGTTTTTTATTATATTAGGTAAGTGATTATACATTTTGATTAGCATGGTGAGTGGACTAGACGAGACTAATTTTAATTTGGAAAAGGGTGTCTTTAGCTTATTTAGGTTTCTGTTATTTCTTTTCATTATTTTTATTGGAGAATATAGATTAGGGTTTTTTTTTACAAATTTACATGACTCAAGAATGTAGATCAAGGATGAAGAATGAAGATTAAGGTACAATTAAGTGTGATAGCTGCTATATAAGTTGATATAATTAAATTCAGCATAAATCTTAAAAGTAATAATGTTTACTGTACTTTTACCACAAAGTGTACCCTAAGCTTTGTCTGATGCTATAATGAAAAAAGTACAACATAAAATGTCTAAAATTGTGAACTGTCTTACAGAGAACACATACAATCTGCCCTGCGGGCACGTGTTCCACGAGTTCTGCATCCGCGGCTGGTGCATCGTCGGCAAGAAGCAGACCTGTCCGTACTGCAAGGACAAGGTGGACCTGACGAGGATGTTCACCAACCCGTATCCTTTTATAATATTGCGCCATGAACACGAAGAGGACAGGTCAACTGATAAAGCTGGCAGGAAATAGTGCACGCATGGTCATAGAGATCGCCACAGGACACTCCAGACTTAACAGGCACCTTACAGTGATAGGTATCAAAGATGACCCCACATGCCCGGAGTGCATGGACAGCGAGGAAACGAGCTTCCACCTACTCGCCGAATGTCCGATGTACTCACAAATCCGATGGGAACTCATGGGGTCTGACTCATTAGATGAAGAGGACTTGAAAGAACTGACGGTGGATCAGATAGCAAGATTCTGCAGAGCCACGGGAAGATTCAACGGGACGCCGTGAAAATGGGACAACCTAAAGACCTCCTACAAGGGGAAATGGGTGAAATGGCCCACCACAAACGGACCGATCACCCAGCCCACTGCCAGCGTCCCCTTGAAAAGTGAATTTTTCATTTTAGCATTATAACTATGCACTTTTTTCCATCTGGGGGGTTCCAATTCCTAATCGCTTTTCGTAGTGTTTTTACCACTGTCGAAAAAAAAGAGACAAAACGAACAAAACCTTTGTCTGACAGCAGTCAGGTGAGTCTCATCGGGCTCCAGGCACCGGTAGAATTCCCACTTCGAAACTGTCTGGTGACAGCTCGCTTTGATTGCACTCGGGTGCAAATTGGAACGGTTTATTATGGAACGCACCCTAGATAGAAACTAGATAAATTCGGCCTGGAGCTCAAACGGGAACCCGCGCCATCCTTAATGGCCTCGATAGCTCAGTTGGAGTCCCTTTCGAGCCCTAGGCCCAGGCTGAATTTTTCTAGTTTCTATCTTTAGAGTCGATTCGTACCCGCGTCTTCAGGAAGCTGCTGCTGCTCTTACCACTGAACTACCGAAACCATAAATAAAGTATATGTTACTTCTAATCTTCATATAGCTAAGTGTTAGCTGGGATGGGTGACCGTACTGACCAACCCAAAGTAAAGTCTAGTAAACTTCTTGCCACCCACGACGTCCGATATCAAGAGGGTTCAAATTCCCGACCTGGGATAAAGTGCAATTTTGCATTTTTCGAAACTAGCTATGTTTGTAATCAAACCCCCAAACCCACCCGAAATGTTTGTTTCATAAACAGACATTTGTGCTGGCGCGAGAATCGAACCCGCGACCCTTTGCGTCTGCCAAAGCAAGTTTTTTGAAGCTTTTACCCATAGCATAGCACCAATGGCTACACAAACTAGAAATGTGTTACCATTTCTTTTGTTATAATTCCTTGACCAGCAATCAGATGGGACCGTCCCCACATTCTATTCGGGCAGCTCCTAGACTGGATCCGCTGGCTGGTCGCGTGGCAGCCGCTGATCCTGTTCCTGGTCCAAGGCATCAACTGGGTCTTCGGTCTGGAGTAGGGAGAACTGATCCCAACACCTATGTACATAAGGACACTTTACTTTCACTTATTTTCCTATGGCATCAACTGAGCCTTCGGTCTCGAGTAGGCAGGACTGGTTCCACCTTTGTACATAAGGACACTGTTTTTTCTAATTATTTCCTTATTTCTGAACCGCGGCATAATTTTCCTCTTGGGATTTTGTAATTCGCGAATCACAAACCTCGCGGTCCGAATCGGATGTATCAACAGCGCTGACGTTGCTAAACCGTTCCGAATTGAAAGCGCGTTTAAAAGAAATGAAAGTTTCAAATGGAATTGTTCATTACAAGTTTGTGTCACCTTTAAGAGCTTTGTCATAAAACTATTTGTCGACTTTAAAACTTCAACCTGGGGCTTAATCACAAATACTTTGACACAATTGGTATTTTATTAATGTAAATTTAACCGTTCATAACTTCAAAATGACCGTCAAAGTTAACCAATATTCCACCTGAGCTCTATTCAGCCCGAAACCCACGTGCATGTAGCTGGCATGCCAGTATCAGTCACGCACGTGTCAGCATAAGCCAATCAAATTGCGTAAAATGTTGTATGTACCTGTCAGGATCCTGCAGATTTTACACTATTTGATTGGCTTCTGCTGTCATGACACTACTACAGATAAATGAGCTCTTTAATGCACAAAAAATAAGGAAAACAACAAAGCATTATACTTACGTGTATATATACGCCTTTATAACCTTTCCAATCGTTTATTTAACTTTTGACAGATCACGCACATAAAGTTTTGTAATAATTTTTGATACAATGTACTACAGGGAATACTGTACTTCATGGACGGGCTCCGCCCACTTAGAGATGTGTCATTCGTAATTAATGACCACAGAGTAAAAAAACGGTTTTGAGATAAATCGATGATACTAATAAAACATACAATGAAATTATTATGATTATATTTTATATTCAATCTCGTAAAAACCTTTATTATTTTGCATTCTAAAGCCCTAAATGTCTCTGTTTTAATGCATAAATTCAGGAAACTATCTTTTCTGAATTGACTCGGGTCTGGGTGTGCTGGGAGACGCCCTGGCATATTTCCTTGTGTGGTACCTCGTAACACAGGGATATTAATCCCTACTTCGAGACCATTACAAGAGGTGTGTTGTCTGGCGCATATTTATTTATTTATATAAATAATTTGCGTAATGAAAACAGTTCCATCGTACTCGTACCCAGTAATGGGATCGAATTTATTCGCTGCAAATTAATGAATCTAAAATAATCGTTTAGACTTACTGTAGTTGGTTCAAATAAAAAGCATGTGAATGAACTGCGGTACCTACTTGTAATGAACAGGTGCAAAATGTTGAAATTCATAGTACTTTAGGAATTAAAAAATAAAACAACCAAAAGAGGTACTGTAATACTATTTTTAATTATAAAGAATCATCTTTTTATGACCAGGAATATTACTGAGAACTCAAGTGACGATGAATCACTTGAGTTCTCAGTAATATTGATTATCAATTCTTGGACAGATAAATTGTCGAATGCAACATCCCGATCCCAATCCGACAATATCACCTTTTTTGTTTTTTCTACAACACGCCCAGTTTTCAGGAGTTACCTTTTCACACACATTTTCTAATAAATACAGCATTTTTTTTGCGGTGAACGGAGGAGTTGTATTGTTCCTCGCAGCATATCCTTTAACTTGTGCCCAGATCATTTCAATTGCATTATATTGGCAGTGATATGGGCGAATTCTGAGGACGGTATGCCCATTTTCTGCTGCCATTTAATTTATTACGTATCGTTTTGGCAGCTTCTTTGTTATTAATATCTTCACTTACCCTACTTTTAGTAGGGACTCGTCCACCTCCTCGCCATTGTCACGGAGCCAGTTTCTGATTTCATGTGTTTTGTTGGCCTGCGTTGGCATTTTATTAATTTGACGAGAGTGATAGGGTGCATTATCAATAAATATTATTAATGGCTCTTCGAGTGATGTAAGCATTTCTCTGAACCACTTTTCAAACACGTTCGAATTCATCTCCTCATGATAATCTCCGTTTTCTGGGATTTGAAAGCTAATAGAGCGTCTGGCACAAATCCTTTTACTGTTCCTGCATGGCAAATAATCAGTCGTTAGCCTTTTCCCATTGGTAGGTACTGCAGAAGTGGAGCCAACAGTGTTGTCTGTCCAAGTTTTTGACAGCGTATAATTCGCATTGAGCCAAGTTTCATCTGTGAAAACAACATTCGACCAATCTTCTATTTTTTTCGCTTGTCCTAAAAAATCGCATCGATACGAAGCAAAATCATTGCGTTCCATTAAAATTTTTCGTTTGTCACATTTTTGGAATAAGAATCCAATGTCTTTTAATACCTTTGCCAAAGAAGATTTTTGACCACGGAACAAACCACTATTTCGTATAGATTGTGTTAGTTTTTTTAATGTTGGAATCTCTTTTCTTTGGTAATAGTCTTATATACGACGACGAATAGCATCAGCGTCAAAATTGTCAACTGCTGTCACTTTACAGGACTGACGTTTTTTCTTAGGTGTAGATAGCTTATTCTGTTCCATGCCACTGCTGCCGTAGCCTTCTTTTGTTATTTTTGCCACTGTTGGAGCAATAATGCTGCTGCAACACGGTCTCTAACTTGAGTCACTGGTACTTATAAGAGGCCCACCATTACGGCTTTCCTTTTCAAAGTATTCACGAAGTCGCAAGACAAACTCTCTTGTTTGGCCTTTAAGTACTTTATTTTTTGGCATTTTGACAGTAAGAAAGGGAGGAACGATACGCTCAACTCAACCAATCGTGAGAATTCACAAATAAATCAATACGGAGGAATATAAATACTCACTCGACGTATGAAAATGTGGATTATCACTGAGTCTGACAACAAAATGGCGTCGCGCGTCGCCGCCGCGTCCAGTGTTGCCGTTTAATAATCGATAAAATTACGAAATTATTGATAAAATAATGAGTGTGTTAAATCGATTAAAACTTCTTCATGAATAAAATCGATCGATAAAAGAAATCGATTCGGTAACGGGTCAGGGTATCACTATTTGATTAAGTATTAGAGCTGTCAAAAGTTGAATAAACGATTGGAAAGGGTATAGCCATGATTATTTCGGGCTTTACGCGTAACTAAAATAAAAAATGAGTCTGTCTTATCAAAATTATGGCAACACCCTAAGCCCACCCAACACCTTAAGTAATCTATTAGAACTCATTCAACAAACATGATTTGAATACTAGTCTGATTCACAATATTCATTGTATTTCCTTCCCCATGAACGTTCTTCCTTCTCGTCTTGATGTGATATAATTATAACACGAATAGAGTGAAAAACTTCTTACAAGTGATGAATAAAGTAAGGCCGAGTTTACACTTAAAACTAGGAAAATGTGTTCACCTTTTTAGTGCAAATGCGGCGTAAAGGCGTTATCACGGAAACATTCGCAACGTGAGAGCAATGGGAAGGAGCAGGTAAGCTCATTTTCAGAGGGCGCCACTGCCGATGGTGTTGTTGAGAAGGTTGTACTAGATTCTTAGAGCCAAACAAAACTTGAATGTAATCTTAAGAGTGTTTGTTATTATTAAGATTTATTTCTGAAGATATGCTCATAACTAGCAGATGTACCGGGATTCCAGTTACAATAGTTTTCAGCAGCAGAGAATCGATAGATGCCTTGGTTTAACATTGTAATGCGCACTTGCGCGTCGAGGCATTTTTCACATGAATAAAAACTTATTTCTTCTTCATAATTGTTAAATGTACGCGACTTGACGGTGCATTCGGTACCAGCGGTGATACGCCACTTAGCAGGAGCAAAGAGCAGTTTTCCTCCCTATTGCTCAAAGTCGAATCTTGAATTGTTACTTTACAGGCAAATGTTTCCAGTGAGGGTACCTTAAAACAAAGTACATAGTATTATAAGTAGAACGTGTTAACTGTTGTGCGATTGTGTATAAATCCCGTCATGTAAAAGATGACTAGGCGACAGTGGAGGGGATGGTTCTGCTCACGGGCACAGTAATCAGTATGATCGGGGGTTCATACCACCAAAGGAGATCATTGGGCTTGTTCTGAAAGTGCTGGCCAACAAATAAGTGGTACGTATAGTTATAACTAGTCATACGGAGCAATAATTATTGGGGCTCAGTTTTTTAGACTTCATTTTCATACATTTATTGATATGTGAAAGTGATGGTAAGCAAAAAATAACCATAAATATTGCTAGAAGTAATGATCTGAAGCATACTTTAGTGCAAAATATGTCAGCTAATTACCAAACCGTAATTTTCACAATTAAACAAAAAAAATGCCTTACTCTTTGTTATCTGAGAATAGCCCCAAAAATGTATGGAGCCAAAATGATCTCCTTTGCCCTTAATTCGTCCTGGCCGGCGTTCATTTTGAATGACGGGAACTATACATGTTTACTATATTTTATTGAATTATAAGTTAATAGTAGTGTATCGAAATTTAAGGCGTGTGGGGTCTTATACCGTAGGGCGTGTACGAATTACCAGCGAGTTTAATCCATACTAATATTATAACAAGTAATTGTCATTTACGTTTATAAACCCACTGTACATGTTTCAATTAATCTTGGTATAGAGATAGATTAGACATTGGAAAAAGGCTAGGTAAATTCACCCCTTAAAAGGTTTAAAAATATGTAAATAAATGGACATAATCGTAACGTGGAGTAAATGGTGTCACATGTATGAACTAGTCAATTTCTGTAGTATTTTGGGTGACGTGTGCTCGATAAGAATTCTATACCAATCTCATTTGGGTCTCATTAGGTTTGGGTCTAACAGGAATTGTATTTTTTTTTGAATCAGACAAAATAAATACACTTGCTTATTCTCTAAATTGAACTTAACGAATGAAAACTCGTTAAAAAGCAAATCTTGACTGCTTTTTTATTTGGCAAATGACGGTTTATCTTACTAGGACTAAGCTGTATAATAAGTATGGCTAATACTGTAATATAAAGGGATTTGTTGTTAGTCTACTCAAGTTTTACTTAAGTACTTCACAGTATGCGAGGGCAATGAGCTTAGTATTATTAGAGAATGAATAAAAATAATTGACTAATGTAAAAACTATTAAATATCGTATCGTATACTCGTAAATATTAAAATATATACTTTGTCTCTGTTCGGAATTGCATCTATTTTGTATCTTTTAAAAAGGTATGGAGGTAATGCACTAGTAAAGTGGTATTAAACCTTGTCAAAGACTTACCAAAACGACATGGCCTACCCAATAACTGATGTAAGTGAAAATGAAATTTATTTAATTACCTTTCATTACCAGGTCACTTTTATACAAGTCAGTCGAACGCGTACGTATTTGAATGTCTTAAATGAATATACCTAACGTTTAATAACCTACGTTCAAAGTACCTAATGGTTGTTTGACTTATATATTTTTTTACGGTTAGAAATCCTTTATTTCTCATTAAGATATAAAAATCACTTACATGAGATATCATATCAGTTTTAAATGTACGATTAGTGAGCCTGCTTAACATTTAAGTTACTTTGACAAAAAATATTAATACTTAGGAGGTAGTTCACATTTTACATTACAAAATCTAAGCGCCCGGTTATGTCGCGCGCAGTGGTTAAACTGCCGTTAACTTCTGAGTAGCGGTGTAGGTTACTCGCGTTACTATGAAATGTGGCTAAGTATACTTATTAAATGAATTATTACATAATATCATATCAATCTGCTATACATTAACGGCATGCAAATATCAATTGCATATTAAAACTATCATTTTACAATACACATTTTAGAAAATATAACTTATATTGAAAATATCAAAAGCTTAAAATGTCAAATGGATGTATAACTGAAGTTCTTTCAACCTAATTTTACAATGCCGTTGGACAGAAGAACGATAATTAAAACATCGAATGGTGGTTTGACCTTTCCTTTAAAATCACGAAATGACACGATCAAAGCGTTGAAATTTGGTATGGGGACTAGACAACAGAGATGGGTTTAATTAGCTAGTTTATTAATCATAATAATGTTTATTACAAATCTTTTGAGTGCATTCATTGCAAACTTACCTACTTACATACTTTGTTTCTCTTTGAGTAGGAAACGCCCTAAAGTCGGTTCTAACCTAACCTAAGAACCCAAACCTAGAGGTATATTCTCGCATTTTACCAAATCACACAAAATATAGTAATCATAATAGAAAACGATCAATTTTATAAATTTATCTTCTTTTGCGCTTTCGTAACCTGATCTCCTACTTCAGACAAATAGCTCGCAATTGGTGCATTATTTTATTTAAGTATTTTGACCATTTGGTATTTAAAATGTTGGTATATCAAACTTTGGTGTTATAACTATGAACTTTTTAAACATTAGGTATTTAGTCCAATCGGTATTTTAATCTTAGGTATTTCGTAGGTAGGTATTAGTTGCTTAGGTATATTAAATAAAACATTAGGTATTTAGATTTTAGGGATTTTAAACGTAGGTTATTTAACGTACCCCAGTCGAACATTCAGTATTGTTTGTATGAAAACCTTTAAATTAGAGAAAAAACAAATTTTCCTTATACTCAGTAGTAGTAAGTGATATAGTCACTTACTACTACTGCGTGAGTATGCCATATTGTTCTCATGAGTCTTTTGAAAATCACCCGGTATAACATTTGGGTGCCGTTGTCTCACGCGTGGGATTAGAAACATCACCTTGTTTATGAAGTTAGTCACTAACAGTGGTTACTAAATAATAAGTTTGTAGGCTATTTATATGAATAGTTACTATCGCACTGATTGTAAAAAAAAATCGTTTGTCTTCTTAAAGTCGACAAAATATGAAAATAAACCCGATTAATACATAAAATATAAACGAAAAAGAGCCAAACCCATAGATATTATCTAAACAGATAAATCAAAGCGCTCCGTTTGCTCGAATTGAAACCAAGAGTGTCATTAGGATGTGTGGACGTATCTGTGAATGAAACTGGCACGTGACAGTTCTTCTTAATAAAAGGTCTTCCTTATCCTGTAATATTTACGTGTAAATGTGTATTGATATCTTATAAATTTAATGTGTTCTAATGCCCTAGATAATGTAACGATTCGACAAGTTTCAGGGCGGGAACAAATGATAATCGCCCTGATGCAAAGACCCGTGGTAGACGGTGCAATAATCCGTGTTAAAGATACAGCGCAAATCATGCTCTCTTTCCCACTTACACCTTTTATGCAGGACGTCACAAACACGAAGAGATGCGCGTTGTTTGGATACGTATATTTATCGATATCAGTGTAAAGGTCGGTTTAAACCAAACGAGAAAATGTCTCTATCAAATTATCTTTGTGTAAACAGAGACAGAGCATCCTCTTGTCTTTGTTTACATATTGATAATTTGATAGGGTAGGGATAGAATGAGCATTCGCTCTTTTGGTCAAAGCTAACCTCAAGGGGCATGCTATGTCAATGAGAACGTAGAATGTTCGTCTGTCGAAATGGTATAATTTTAAATTTAAAAGGAAATGGATTTCTAAGCAGTATACAATATGTTGGCGTCTATAGCTGTCATAAATTGACGAGACGTTAACTCATGGTAGGGATGCTGTACAAATACCAATGTCAGTTATAATTTTTAAACCCGGTCTTAAACTTTAGGTGCAAAAATGGAACATAAGTATTAATGCTTTGAATTGTTTTCATGAAACGTACTCGCTAGTGATTCGTTATCGCCCTTTTGTATTTTACATAAACTTCATAGTTGACAATTAATGTGAATTTTGGTATGAATGTTAGATTTACCTTTGTGCTTCTTCCTGTTGAAATGTTGAGCAGTCTTTTACTTCTTTATTCGAACTGAACTAAAGAGTAGTTCTAGTAGGTTAATGTCCTTTTTCAGACTGTACGTGTATAGTGAAGTGATAATTATTGTGAACATCACATAGTTTTTGAGAGTCATAGAGGTAACGGTAAACCCCAGAATTTTACATAAATTATACCGGGTGAATGTCAAATAGCTTTCGAAAACGATATGGCATACTCACTATATTATTTTCACTCTAAGATGACATGCCTGACAGCTCTCATTGTTCCATGTCACGCATACTATTTCAAACTAAATAAAAAGAAACTGGCAAAAGAGAATTTAATAAACTATTTAAAAACTATTGTCTTTTCGAAACTTATCAAGTTAATTATTGTTATAATTATTAACTGTTAATAAATGAAGTAAATTAAATTAAAATAAATATATCTTTACCCGCCTGATGCGTGAAAAGGAACGCCATTGACACTACTGAATCGACAAAAATCGATGAATACATTGTCATTCACGTCAGATACAAATACAAATAAACTTTATTGCGAATCACAGGTATAACAATAATGTTCAGATAATACATATTTAAGAGTCTCACTGTGTTCCGCCTCACAGGAATACAATACAATAGTATTAATCTTAATCAGAATGTCCAATCTTATTACAAAGTAGTCAATAAAAAAAAGTAATAAGATAAATCAGTACGAGTGCGTCTGCCTTGTATGCGGTTTGTGTTTGCGTTACGTCTGAGTTGCGTATTTGCTTGTTGCTGTTTTTGTTGAGTTTTTCGTTTTAGTTCTTATTGTTTGGTACGATGCCGAAAAAAAACCAAAATAGTTATTCGTTTGAGGGACTACTTCAAACGAGAGCGTACTAATGGGGGCCCGTTAATACCGATCGAAAGACTGATATACAGAGTTGCGGCAGCTCTGGACATCGGGACAGCTACCGTATAACAAGAGAAAAATATGGTGAAACTGGTACAGAAGACAAGAAGTTATCCACTCCGAAGAAGCGTACAATAAGCGCAAAGCTTCATAACTGAAATAGATTGCTTGTGACTTTATAATTGTAATGGAGTCCTAGTTCATGATTATAAGAAGTAATCATCCCTAAGCCATATTTTCATTAAATATCGTCTCCTCGCCCGCTAGTCCACGCCACCTAATACATCGAGTATAAGTACGTCCTGTACGTCTACCACGAGTTGTCTCTTTAAATTAACGTTATCGTTCGCGTAAAAAATTGTATTGGAGACTTGAAGAGCCCTAGGTTATCGTTGTCATGAAACAACTACTTTTAGACTAAATAAGAAGCTAGTTAAACCTTAAAATAAAAGTTAATTTAAAAAATCAAATTTTCGCTTAAATAGTTACTATATACATAACATCAATTATTTACTGAGTATGCCATATCGTTTTCGGAAGTTATTTGATAATCAGTGAAATAGTTCAGCAATATTTAACTTGATAAACCAATTTAGAATGTCTTAACTAACTGTAGAACTATCTGCTTTAAAATTGATGATTATTTTAAGACAGCGCCTGAACAGTTTTTTTTATTATCAAGTGGGATTTATAATTATTGTTATTCATTCTATTCGAAGATTGTAATATAAACTTATGTAGAAATATTGAAATATTTTCTTAATATTTACTTTTCGGGGCTGATATTTGTGTTAGTATTTTTTTTGTTCCTGTTAGTATTTTTTTTGTTCCTGTTAGTATTTAAAGGTTGCGGTACATTACTGTCAAGTGAAGGCGTTGTGAAGTCAGACCAGCCCGACTATATAGCCTCTTTCGCGGTCGAGCCTAAACTATGAAAATGGCGAGTTCGCGAATGATTCGCTCATTTCACGGTCGAGCGCAGGCTTTAGTCCGCGCTCACCATGTCCTATTTTCATCATTAAAATGCTATCATGGGTCATGGCGTCAGAATTAGGGGCAAATAGAGGCACGCTTTGTTTTCAAACAAACTGAGCGCCTATGTTTGTGGTGGCAGCGGAGTTAATTCTAAAACATACTCTTGTTATCTCAGGCTAGGACAACTGATATTCGATTGTTCCGTAAAATACCCCTTGGGATTATCACTAACTTCGATAAAATCGTGATGTTGACAGAGATTTTTGCCATTTGACGAGAAATATTGTATCATTCATTGGCTGCCGGCCATTTTAATAAAAGTGATCCACAATGAAAGTAATTTTTGACTTTACGGTGTTGTGGTTCTTTGGGTCAATTTTTTCGTTACCGTTCGTAACCTTATAAAAGTTTTTGGACTTATATTTTGTAATAAATGTATAAAATCACATATTTATTCTCCATTCCATTATTCAAAAATCTACAAGAATTGAAATGTTAATAATATTTATACAATATGTAATTTAGGTGTATAGTAATGGCATGATGGAAAGCGTTAGCAATTATTGTGTACAGAATAAATATAATAGAATATTTTGTCTTTCTGGGTTTTATTGTAATTATTACATACTACGACCATTTACGAATTATGTTCAAATCTGATTATATTTACATAAAAAAATGTATTGACTTGATAGCTCACTGAAACACTGGCCCCTTTTCATATCTTTCGCTTTTTTAAGCATTTAGGATGGAATGATTTCTAGAAACAATAGATAATGCTACCGCTTCACCTACGCCGTGACGTGTTAATGTTAACACAGCGTAAATGTGGCTAACATGTTAGCGCGTTAATTTGAAAGCGGCATTGTGGTCTCTTGATCGTAGCGCACAACGCTGCAGTATGCAGCATGCGGTGCCGGACACCGGAAACCGCTGACGCATACTGCGACGAAACAAGTTGTAGACCATACTATACTTTTTTTTCATACCATTATGTGTCAGGCACCGCATGCCGCATGCCGCAGCGTTGTGCGTTACGTTCAAGAGACCAAAGTTGTAGACGTTAAGCGGTAGCTCGAGTGGCGGTTTTTGCCACATCAAGGGGTTATTACGTTAAAGATTAAAATCCATGCTGCATCTGCGCCCCTAGCGATAGGGGCGAAGGCGAAGCAGTATCAATATCTGTGCTGTCTGCTTCTGACTGGTAAAACTACTGTTAACAGACTCCTTATTAAACAAATACAACCTTTGTTGTCAATTTGGCAGCAGAAAAAACCAGCAAGTTCTTTTTTCTAACTTCTGTCAATAAATTTCATTGTTTCTCAAAATGAGGGATAAATCTGACCTGCCAAAAACAATGTAAGCATTTTTAAAACAAACCAAATTAATAAAAATTTCGTGTGTATCCCTTCGTTTTACCGTGTAAATTGTTTGTGAATCCGACATGTTTTCGTCTTCTGCAAGATGCTGTTTTGTGATGAGCAGGCATCATGCCTTGCCTATAAGAAAGAACAAGATTGCCCAGGCCGTCTCGGGCTACGGTAAGTCAAAAAACTTCATCCGACCTATGATCTTCCTATCCCAATCTGTTTTTGGTGCCAAATTCGCTAAACTACACGCACTTTCTGGTGGTACTTGGACATCATGACTGAAGTAGGTGAAAGTCATGCAATTTCGGATGCCCCTAGCTCCAAGCTTTGCCGCGTCGTCTGCAAGATGATGGCAGGCTCAGGTCCCACAACTGCTTAGATTAAATCAAATAGCGGAAGATACGGCACGTCCTTCAAATTGACACCTGAAAACGGGGATGTTGCACAACTACATTATCGTCGTGAAGGACAGATACAAACCTATTTGTTTTTACCTTAGCGTAAGCGACACAAGCGTGCGTCTGAGTGAGGTCTCCTTGCGACTGAGTGAAATTCGGTAACGGGAGCCTGATTTAAGAGGTCCACGCGCTAAAGGCGAGTCACCTATTTTCCTATTTTGATTTAATCTAAGCACAGCTGTTTATCAACTCTCCAATGAGTTTCGAATACCTTGCCAGGAGAACACAACTCTTTCTTAGATGGAAAGTAGCAGATCCACAGTCCCACCCCAGGACCTAGAGTCTGCTATTTAAATCTTAATTTGACTGGCCTGTTGGCGCAATGGCAGCGATCCTGCCTTTGACGCCGGAGGTCGTGGGTTCGATCCCCACCCATGACAAACATTTATGTGATGAACATTTGTGTTTGTTGTGTGTCTGGGTGTTATTATCTATTTAAGTATGTATTTAGAAATATTTAAGTATGTTTATCAGTCTCTGACACCCATAATACAAGCTCTGCTTAGTTTGGAGTCAGATGATCTTAGTGTGAATTGTCCCAGATATTTATTTATTTATTTAATTGATTTGTTATTGAATTGTGTAATTTTGACAGGTTTACTATGGAGTTATGGATCATCTAAATATTTCGTTTAAAATACGATTATATTGGGATTTATCTAGGCCCTGGTCTGTTTCATCAATGAAACCCTATGTGACCATGTTCAAGAAGGAGTAGACTTCCTCCTCCTAAATAAATCCTTTTCTGTATTTACTATGTCCAATTTCTAAAACTGACAATATGTTACTAAACTCCAGAACTTGTCACATTAAATGCGTCTATTTTCAGGATACAGAAGCAAGCACGACAAAGCTTCGTGCTGCAAAGACATAGCTCAGACGGAGGGCAAGCGCGTCGAGCCGTGGCCCAAGAGCGACCCCCCGCCGCCGGCGTGGCGCTGCGCGTGCCCGACCGACCCCCAGCCGCCAAACTACGACCCCTACAGGATCAAAGTGCCTGATGTGGTCGTGCCGCCGTTGCCGCCCAGCAATGCTAAGGTATCAATGCTCTTTATGCCCTTATTAGTTTAAATAATTCGCCTATACATAGAGTTCTCATCATTTTTCGAAATATTATAAAAACATGTTTTATACTGTCTGAAAACTGCTATTATAATCAAGCTTATTTCGTTTTGATACGGCTTTCATCGTGATTCTATTCTTTCTGATAATAAAAGCATAAAGTGGTAGGCAACATACTAAAATAATAATTTGGTTCCCTTCTAATCCTAATCTCAATATTATGAGGATTCGTTTGAAGTCTAATGGAACTGTGAGAGCCTGTGTGTGGGATCAGATTGTAAAACGTGTTTATGAACTAAGTAGTTACTAGTTTTGCGTCATACTCAAGCATATTAAACTTAATAAGTTATGAAAATATAGTTGCTTTGTTGAATTCTTTCACTTTATTTCCTAAACATACCTTGCGACACGTGTCGAGTGCGTTTGACGAAATCAGAGCCCCACGTCGTGGATATTAAATATCTAATGAAACCCAGCTTGTGCTTTCTTCATCAGCGGGGAGTTGTGCTCACCAACCAGCCTGGAGATCAGAACCAACACCCGCAGTACCAGCAGGGATACACCCAGCCTGGCTACCCCTGCCAGCAGCAGGCTGACCCTGCTGCTGGAGAGGCCAAGCAGGAGGAACCCAGCGAAGAGGGCTTCCTGGGCATACTCAAAAGGTGGTTAGGAGGAGGCAAGAGTAAGGACAGCAAAGGTAGCGGTGAGGCGATGATGGTACACCACAAAAACCTTCATTACGTCCAACTTGACTAAAGAACTGGTAAGCTTTAAACTTAGGCAATCAGAAGAATCAATTTAATCTAAATTCTCGGGGATCGATTCGTCCAACGCACTCACACAACCAAAAGGGAAGATCTCACTGTGAATTTTCGACAGGAAATACCGAGCGACGATGCCAGGGAGTCGTTCAGAGACCCACAATTCCACATTGGAGGGACGTGCCCAGGAGCTGTCCAAGATCTGTTCCACAATTCTCCTATCGTGCATCCTGATTACTGGAAGCCTAAGCCTGAGAAAAGATTACAGGAGATAGTGAAGGATGCCCTGCCTAAGCTGGGGTATCACGGCAAGAATAAATACAAGTATGCGTTTCACGAACCTTGGAAACCTCTCGACCGCATGGCTCTTTTAGAACAAGCTGAGAGGGAAGAACTAGCTAACCCTGGAGAAGCCGAGATTGCGGAGAGGACTGATAAACAGCTGACGTGATTGGGCTCTGATTTCCATTCAAAAAGGGTTTAAATTAATTTAAACCTGACAATGTTGACGTCGCATGGTATTTAATAAATAATTTATCGTAAGTTGACTGTTTCTTTATTATCAGTAGTTGTAGTGTCAAGGAATTAGGCATGTGTTTCGAATAAATTTTTGGTTTGAAATGGTATTGATCACTAAATTAGGTACATCAAGTTAGTTACTCACAAGTAATTTAAACAGTAAACTGTGCCGCTTTTTCGAACGATTCGGTATCACACTTACAAGATCGGACCGTGAGCGGTGAGCAAAGCTTTACTTACTTGAACATGTTTTTACACACACATTAACCATTTTCTACATTGCCATAATCTCAATAAACTTAAAGTATATTATTTTACTACCACGATCCCTTACTAGCCTTACCACGTCACGTTCTACTGACCACACCATTTGAATGTCAAGGGATTCTGTGCGAGGTGCGAAGCGAGTTCAGGATACGACTGCTAGTCAAAAATGATCGCTTTTGCCATGTTATGGCCGATAGATAGTTATTATGGTAAAACAGGCTTACCTTGCAGCCTATGTTAGACTGCAAGAAGTCCCGAGGCCCCTGCTCCCTGAGGCCGGTGCCGCCCCCGCCGCCTTGTCTTCCTCCGCCAAAGAAACCCTTTCCCTGGTGCTATGTGTGGGCCGTCGCTTCCTTCTTCGGCCTCATGGGCTTGGTGAGTACTTACCACATATATTGCTTGACAGTTGCTCACCACGCAGAAAGACTTCTAGTTCATAATGCCCCTTACCATAATGCAAGTTTTGTCCTTTCCCTCATTGTTCCTTCCCTATGACAGATATAATAATCGATTACATACTTTTTAATTTCAAGGCTGTAAACGAACCGCAATTTTGATGCAAGCTTGTCAAATAATTTGCGATATACTCCAAATTAAAAATATTATCACTAAACAATTCATAAAATTCCATTCAAATAATTTAATAAATACACTTTTCCAGATATACAAGATGTATTTGTGGAAAGAAGAGTCTGATAGAATCAGCGAAAGTAATCCCATATGTAAGTTTATTTTTAATAAATCAATATCTGGCATAACCTACACCAAGAATCAAGATCACCCCAAACCACCCAAACTAAGCAGACACAGCTAGTTCATAGCGTAAGCCGTATTATCATAGTCCGTAGAAATGAAGCGTGCCATATTTTGATAGTAATTCCACTTTAACTGTAAGGCATAAAGGCAGTTTTTTTTTTACATTATCTTCATAGGCATGCGTTAATAGGCTATGAAGCTAACAATACTATGCTTAGTTTGGGGGTGTGATGCCTGGGTGAGGAAACATCCAAGTTGTGTGTGATCATAATTTCGATGATCTCGGCAGGGCGTCCCCGTCGCAAAGTGAAGCGGCCGTACCACGACGGAGACTTGCCGCCCTGCGTGCAGTACCTGATAGTGGGCGCGGGCGCAGCCGGGTGGGCGGCTTACCGCGCCATCATGGAGCACGACAAGACTGCCAAGGTTTGCAGTCATTTTTAGACCATGGAGATGAAAGATTCCGCTTTTTAAATCGTGGGGGGGTTTGTCGGTTTTATCTTGGCCCATATGTCAAAATTGTAACTGCTAATATTTGTATTTTAGGTATTCTTCATATCGAAGGAGGACTGCTTGCCGTACGTCAGACCGCCGATGTCAAAAAACATGTGGTGGAACCCCGACCCGCCTGACCTCGCGACGCTCAATTATCTGCAAGATGGGAGGCGAACGACGTAAGTGACGTTCATCTCAAAAATAACTACTTTGATGTTGACTTAGCGCAGAGCGAGACAAGGTGGCTAACCGAGAGCAACCCGCTGCTTTCGTTTTGACATGTCAATTTTTAAAAATATTCGAGAAACTGACAATAAATGTTATTCCGATTAGCAGAGTGCTTATGTCATTCCAACATTTAATTTGACATGTCGAAACGAGAATGACGTGTTGCTCTTGGCTAGGGCCTCCGAGATGTAAAATTACTTAATCTTACCATATATGTCCGGCGCCAGACAGTTGGAGGTTCAATTGAACGTCATGACACAACAAAGTCGATTACCCCTTGCAATAATATTAAAAAGTAAACCTTAGTGACAATTAGATCCACAGAAACTTTGTCAAACCTGGTAGACCACTATCTTGGCTTTGTACCTGTGTTCCATCCGCAGTATGTACCTATCCGAGTGCCGGAACTTCATGGATCCCATCAAGTTCTACCGCAAGAAGGAGGGTCCGGCCGTCTCTATCGCGACCGGCTGGTGCGTGCTGCGCGTCGACGCGGAGAACCACATCGCCTACATCAAGACCATGTGCGGGGAACAGCCAATGTACTACGAGCGCTGTCTGCTGGCACCAGGTCAGTATGGGAACTTAACGCAAATGGGCGTTTGGATGCTTTCCTACATGCTAACCTGTTTAGCTAAAACGGGTTCCGAGCTAGAGTGCTTAACCACTGAGCCACGACGCTCACAAGTAAGTCAGTACCAAAGCTTAGCGGAAAAGGTCGTTTAGCTTATTTTTCGCCAGAAAATGCTAATCTGTGTAGCTAAGGATGTGATATCCACTAATAAGGGTTGGTTTTCAAAGTACCTTACTCATCAGTGGTTATAATACACGTCCATCTTCGGGGAAGGAAAGGAATCCGCGGTGCCTTCCGTCTTTTATTAATGAGTGTATAAGCGGTTTCAGACTAGCGTATTATACGCCCGCATAAGCTCTTTTTTGGAAGCGCATATAGGCGCGTACTCGTAGCCTGAAACCACTCTTATAGTGTCAAATCGTTCTTACTTGTAACTTATTTGTATACCCAGGCTCTAAAGCGAAGAACCTGACCATCTTCACGACGGCCCCGAAGGCGGTCCGCGACCGGGTGCTCACTCTGCGCACCATCCGCGACCTGGAGGTGGCCTACAGGAAGGTGAAGGAGTCGAAGCACGTGGTCATCCTCGGCGGCGGCTGCTTGGGCACCGAGCTGGCTTGGACCCTGGGACGGATGAGTGAGTCTTCACAAAGATCTAAAAAGCGAAACTTAATAACGATTGCCTTGATTAATTTCCTCCCGAGTGTCCATAAATAGAGCCTGAAATACACATGCCTTCAGCAGTCATGTTGCAGTAGGAGCCAATCAAATCGTGTAAAATGTTGCTACTGTCAAGGTCAGGTTTTACACAAATCGATTGCCTTTGGCTTTTACGTAACTGCTTCTGAAATGCCAGCTACCTACAGGCATATCAGGCATGAGCATTTTTTTAATTTCTGAAATCGTTCGATTTCTTTTTCTATAGGACTTCACCCTCATCTTTAGTTTTTATTTTATTCATATTTACAACTGTCTTACAAATTATTAATAAAATAAATAAATCTGGAAAACATAGAAAAGGGGTGAACTACATTATAATATAACTAATCCCACAATCTTAACATAGGTACACCTAGTGTTTTTAGTAGTTCCTTACTACTAAAAACACAAAATAATAAATAATGATGAAGCTCAAGTGTTTTCCTTCATGCATTTTATTGTTATCCAGACCAAGTGGTGGAACGCAAAGAGGGCGAGGAGCCGATTCAGTTCGTGCACATCTTCAAAGACAAGGGCATCATGTCGAGCGTGCTGCCGGAGTACCTGGGCGAGTGGGCCGCGGAGAAGATCAAGTGTGAAGGCGTCACCGTCATACCCAAGAGTTTGTTTATTTGGCCTTTAAAAATGACGAATGAGAGAACCCTTAGGCACTAGGCATGGAAATGGCGGGACGAAGCGACAGCGGAGCGGCGGCGATGCATACAACGACATGGACAGTATAAGTGACGCGGACGAAACGAGCGGTTGCGGGGCGAAGCGATCGCCATCATCGTTCCTCATCGCCCCGCCCCGCACCGCCCCGCGGACGCCATCGCTCGGCTGCCGCCATTTTCGTGCCCGCAGGCTAAGTGCTGCCAGCTAGCGTTACAGAACTATCGATAGTTAACCTTAGAAAATAGTTCCAAAATCCACGAAACTTGGAAATTGTTGCAGAAATGGTTTACAGCAAACGGTTTGTTGTTGAATGTGAGCAAATCAAACGTTATGTTTTTTTCTGGCCGTCCCATCTCGTTGCCTGCATGTTTGGAAGATTGCCTAATGCCGGTGTGTAGTGAGAGTAGGTTCCTGGGCTTCACAATAGACTGCAACCTGAACTGGAAGTGCCATGTCGACAAGCTTTGTGACAGACTGAGTGGTGCAGTCTTTGCTTTACAAAAACTAAGACCACTTATCTCTGCGGATGCTCTAAGGCAAGCCTATTATGCCCACTTTCATTACCTGATGTCGTACGGCACTCTTATCTGGGGTAACTCAACGGATGCCAGCAGGGTGTTCGTTTTTCAAAAGCGCGCTATACGTACACTTGTCGGGGTGAAAGCTAGACACTCGTGCAGGGATTTGTTTGTGAAGCAGCGTATACTGACGCACTACTCAGTCTATCTTTATGAACTATTGACGTTCATAAGATCCACCATTTCGGATTATCAGTGCATGAGTCCGAGTAAGCGATCTCATCTAGTAGGCCGGCTTAATGCGGTCCCTCGTCGCATGGCGCTTGCAGAAAACAACCCACGTATAATCGGTCCAATATACTACAACCACCTACCCACTGCGCTGAAAAATGCACAATCCGACGAAGCATTTCGACGCCAACTGAGAAACCTTTTGTTGGAAAAGTCTATCTATTCCATTGACGAATATTTAAATTGTGTATTTTAATTTTAGTTGACATTTGTATTTATATTAATGGTATTTGATTGTATGATTTTGAATTTGTAATTTGTATTTTTTTTTAACCTTGACATTTCTATCGTTTCGTCGCATTCCGTCCACTTCGCATTTGGTCCACTAGTCGAAAACATGTCTATTTCGCGTTAGGTCCAATTCGCATTCGGTCCACTTAGCATTTGGTCCACTTACAGTTTAATGCTTTTCTCATTTAGTCCTTTTCGCATTTGGTCCACTTTGCACTTAGTCCTTTTCGCAATTGGTCAACTTCTAAAATATACTTTTTCTTTGTTTATAAGTGTTAGAACAAAAGATAAAATAAGGCTTTAAAAATGAAATTGTAGAGATGTTATTGTCTGATATTTATTTAATACTTATTATTATAATCATTCTTATATCTATTTATTTATTCTTTAAATATTTCTACCAAATGCCACTTTTAATCAAAATTCTTCTATGTTAATAGAATAAGGCACAGTTTTATATTTAAACGCTTTTGATAAAAAGTAGTTTACCAAACAAAATAGAGACAAACAAAACAGAGGAATCTAAACAAAATATTAATACTCGTAGTATAAAAGTATCACAAGCAAATAAATGTAATTATCATCTTCTTAAAATTATTTTTATGAGTCAACCAAATGTCAATCTACTATAAAATCTAAATAATTAGAGGTCTAAGTATATTATAAATCAACAAAAAAAGTTGGGATAAATCACCATCAACGTTTAAATAAAGATAATTTTAAATAAATAATTTTACTATAAAATTGTTTTATTGTTAATTCACCTTTTTCGTTTTTTTTTCAGTTTTTTTCATATTCTTTGTCGAATTTAACATCACATTGCAGTCTCTTGTTCTTTTTGTTGTTGAACAAGGATTGCTTTATTCTGGTATCATAATGTTTGGTCTCTTTTCGTAATTGGTGTAGAAATAAAAACAAATTAGGATTTTTCGAAATTCGCTTACTAAGCCGCGAGTGCCAACCCTCAAGCGCATTTGTCGTTCTATGGTTGATGCGCGCAGCTCAAAATAGATGGCGATAATTTTGGGTACCATTCCCTTTCAAAATACTGTCGAAATTTATTCATAATTTCACAGTCGGGGCCAGTTTCTAATATAAATCGCCAAGCTTCAGGTATATGTGTGGCTGGAAATAATGGGATCATTGCACTCATTCTTGACACATTTCGTCCTTCTTTGGTTCTATTTAGTTTTATCTTTTTCGAATACCGCCAAATTGCATCTTTGAAATGATGATAGCATCCGGTTACCTTCGCCTCTGGAAAAACGGTATGCGCAGCGTTCAACTGCGCTTTTTCGTAATCGCTCTTAAAGGATTTCATTCTGACTCCCAAGTTTTCTTTTAATATTCTGAAAAGTCGCAAGTAGGTCGCTTCAGTTTTATTAGGCAATAAAACGTAAAACACTGGTCTTATGTTTTTAAATGTTTTTGAAGAATTCAAATCCATATGCACAACATATAATTAGTAAAAAGGTCTCGGAGCTAATTTTAAAAGTGCCGTCCGCTTAGTATTTGCCTGCCTTTTTAGTTATTTTTTGAGCCAGATTTGTTCCGAATACCAATATTTTTTCCACTTCACCATCTTCAAACAACAAAAAGTTTTTTTTAAAAGCTACCGAGAGAGTTACTTTTCAGGGCAGTCAAAAGTCAAAGTATCCGTTTCTATACATTTCTTTCGCGCTCTGTAGAGAGAATCCCTAACAGACGCAAATTTCGGGATTGATTCAGGTACCATATCGGCAGTTTTATCTTCAAATATTCTTTGCACTGGACCTAAATCACTACAGACAGCTGTTTTTAACACAGTAATCAATTTGTCTAGCTCGTTTTTACTGTGATCTGGTCCACATACATGTCGTGTTTCCCGTAAAATCTTTTTCCTTGTTGCATTCATTGTAGCAGATTCACTACATAACAATCTTTTGTGACATCTCCATAATGAAGTTCCATTTTTATTTGATTTATGGAGATTATACCGATAACCATGATATACCAGTGTGTCATTACCTTTTTGATTAGTTCCTAATTCAATATCTTCGTCAATGTCGCCCATTGCACTTAAGATATTATTCGACACGTAACAAGAAACACAGTATTTATTTATGAATTCCAAGAAGCATAATAATATTAGTAACACAGACACGAACTTCCTGAGACTACCCACGTCGATCTAAAAGATGCGCCAAATACGTCACCCGCCCTTCCACAGTAAAGAGGATAAGTACCCTCAAAATATTTTTATTTATATTCATACTATAATGACAGAACTGCGTTTTGTTATTGCAATTTTATACAAAAGTAGTATTTCTTGTCAGATGGAAACAGGATAATAAATAGTTTTTCTTTATACAATTACTAGTATATTTTTATTAATCCTTGATAATATTATGTTTAGTCCTAAGGTTCCAAAAACCTCAAAAAAAGTATTCATAACATGCCGAATGTTTCTGGGATGGCGGTAAACACTCTAATTTAATTATACCCTACTCTCATCAAGAGTTGACCAAAAGAGAAACGGACGATTCGCGAATTGGACGTTTTGAGAAGTGGACGTTATGATAAGTGGACGTTTTGCGAAGTGGACGATTCATGATGTTGACTATTCGCGTAGTGGACCATTCACGAATATGACGTTTCGCGATATGGACGAAGTGAACCAATTGCGAAGTGGACGAAATGCGACGAAACGATTTCTATGCATGCTATTTTTATTACTATATTGTTGACGATCTTAATACAAATTCTTATATCTGACATTCAATGTAAAATATATTGTAATTATGTACTAAGAGAGAAATAAATCGAATCTAATCTAATCACAAACTATCGATAGTACAATACCACACTAGTATTTAAATTACCGTTAGTATTTTAAAAATATTATTGTAATTCAATAGCACAGAATAGGTAATAGTACTCCGTACAGAAGGTTCTTTCAAGAAAAGCCGACAAGTGAAAAAGTCTTCTTTTATCTTACAAATTCGTGACACACTATATACTCATAACTTTTCAATTTGTCCGTGCTATCGATCAAGGCCATGTTTAGGTAGCTTGCACGCGGAATCGAAACTTATCGCGTAGCTCGAGCGTTCATATTCTACTGTGCGCCGCTTAACGTAACCGATTTAGCTATCAGAGCGCAGGGTCCCAACTCGCTGATTTATTTCCTAACTTTTAAATAAGTATTACTGTAATTAATGTAACATAGTTTAGTATTAGTAGAAGTCATTATTATTCTCATAATTATTTATCATTACAAGTTACAGTTGAAACCAATCAGAAACAAAATATTACATAACGCGCTTGGCAGCGAGTGTGCGGGCCGAGTGGCAACTGCGGCACTGTCATAAACCCCAGAGAGGGGCCGGCCGAGCGTACCTAAACTTTGAAGAGTGTCAATAGTATTATTATAGTATAGTGTTATTATATTGTTTTCAGCTCAAATTTACGACGCTTTCCCTTCTGCGGACGGACGAGTGCAGCTGACTTTGTCAAACGGGACCTCCCTTATCACTGATACTGTAAGAAGTTTGTGTTATTCGTTAATTTTTGGAATAGTTTAGGCCTTAATATCGAGTAGGTAATTGCGTCTGCATCGATCACCACCGAATGTACATGATCCCTGAATCAATTTGCTCTTTTCAAATTTATGAAACTGCTATTAAAGTTATACCGGGTATTATAAATATTTGTACACAGTTTAAATGAGAGCTTTCTTAATTTATAAGATTATTCATTTCATGTAGGTTCACGAGAAATGCAAGGTTCCTGCCTTTATTACATCAAGCGTAATTTGCACAGTTGAAAGCATGCAAATAGTAAGCATGCTGTCTCTGTGACACGTTTTTTTTATACCACGTTGGTGACAATCAAGCATGCGGACCACCTGATGGTAAGCGGTTACCGCCGCAGCCGCAGCCGTGCAACGTCCGGGGTATCAAAAACGTGTGCTTAGAACGACTTTTTAGGGTTCCGTACCTCAAATGGAAAAAACGGAATATAGGATCACTTTGTTGTCCGTCCGTCTGTCTGTCTGTCTGTCTGTCTGTCTGTCTGTATCAAGCTGGAAATTATATCAAATATCCAGGTCTACCGTCCCTTGAAGCTGTGAAAAAATCAAACTTCTAAGCCAACGCAATCAACAGATACGGCCGTTTATGCCGCAAATTTTTGACACTCTCAAGGGAATCAAAACCTACAGGGTACTTCCCGTGAACTCGCGAATCTTGAAATTTGGTACGAAGCAACGTCTTATAGCACAGATAAAGAAAAAAATGCGAATACCGTAAATTTTTAGTTACATCAAATAATAAAAATATTTTTAATAAATATACCAACAGGTTTGCACGGAACCCTCGGTGCGCGAGTTCGACTCGCAGTTGGCCGGTTTTTTTCTGTTCCTTTAGCATTGAAATTTAGTTTACAAATTTCATTGTATGACGTGCATTATCCAGTTATTGGAAAGTCGTTAATGGCAAGTTGCTATTAATGAATTTACAACTGAGAAAAAGTTGTACGGCAAGCATACTTTCTTGGCCCATTGTGTCGTCAGAGTGCTGCTTAGGCCCGGTTACCACCAAAGAGTAGAGGAGAGATGTGTTATGAATAGCCAATCAGATTTCGTTATTTCCACATCTATCTGTGAAGAGTGGGATTAACTAAATCTGTTCTCGAAATATCTCCTCTCATTCCTCTCCGCTTCGGTGGAAACCGGGCGTTGATCTCGTTTCCTACATTCGTATTGCAGGTGCTGGTAGCGGTGGGGTCTGAACCGCGCGTGGAGATGGCGGAGCCTTCCTTCCTGGAGACGGACGCCGTCAACGGCGGATTCCTCGTTAATACCGAGCTGGAGGCTAGGACGCATCTATACGTGGCAAGTGGTTCAATCAATCAATCACCTTAATAGTATGGTATGGCGTTAGTATTCTGCCTGCAAGCAGACGTGCAAATGTTTGTTAATTTATCAAAATGTCAAATATGAGGATAATCATTAAATTCAAATCACATTATAAGACAATAAATTTTTACAGTTCTTACAAAAGCCAATAAATTCTTTAATATTATAAAAACAGTTACAAATAAGCCAGTCACATAATTTATTTTTAAACATATTGTCTTTGAGTAATTTTATGTCATTTGGAAGAAAATTGTAAACATATATGCACATATTGTAGATGTTTTTCCTATATATTTGTTTGTAGCTATGTGGCTGATACAATAATCTTTCAAACTTTGCTCTTTTTCAACCGACTTCAAAAAAAGGAGGAGGTTCTCAATTCGACTGTATGTTTTTTTTTAATGTTTGTTACCTCATAACTTTCGACTGGGTGAACCAATTTTGGTAATTTTTTTTTATTTGAAAGCTGGTGCTTCCCGAATGGTCCCATTTGGTCTAGTTCTGACAGTGGCATCCATGAGAAAACCATATAAGTCTTAAATCTAGATAGACAAAATGCGCGACAAATGGACGACAAATGGACGAATAACTCAATATTACGCCAACCGATTTTGATAATTCTTTATTTATTTGAAAGCTGGTGGTGCCCGTGTGGTCCCATTTTAATTTGGTCCAGTTCTGACAGTGGCATCCATTGGAAATCCATATAAGTCTTAAATCTAGATAAACCATATGCGCGACTAATGGACGAATACCTCATTATCACATTATTGGAAAGGATATACTTCCAAGGGTAGTTTGATGAGTGTTATGTTCTGATTATGGGATCCATGACAAAGTAACGGAACTCTTCAATTCTTAGGAGCAATTGGACTATACTTTTTCTATGTGTAAAATAAATAAGAACTATTCACTGAAAATCAAGAAATAAACAAAAATTTTAACAAAAAAAAAAACCAACTTCAAAAAAACTATTCCAAAACAAAGCACTAAAAAGTAAAGAAATAATTGCGTATTCTTCTAAAACTTATACGATAATATAATGTAGGTACAATTATTGTTATTGTTGGAGTCGGTGTCAGCCGATGTAGGTTTGTAACTACTCGTACCTACCTACCTTTGTCTCGTGTAAACTTCATTATGTTTTGCAAAGTTTTTTTTCTCAGTGGATTATTTTTTACAAATAGGCACAGATCTCTTAAATATATACAAGGCAGAGGAAGAATTTTACATGCTTTAAATAAGGATCTGCACGAATCGAGGAACCACGCCTTGTTGATAGCTCTCATGCAACGCTTCTGCACCTTTTTACACTTCAAAATAAACATCAGCAATCTGCATTCAACGGCTTGCTGCGTCTTTTTTTGGTCCGCACCGCTAAGGAGTAAAACGCTCTCCCTACGTTTGTGTTTCCGGATACAACCTTGGTGTCTTCAAGGCCCAAGTGAATATGCATTTTCTGGGTAACAGTGCACCACCATCAGCCATCTTCGCTCACCAACAGGCGAGACTGAGGCCAGACATATAAACATCTTGCAGAATCTAAATAAACTCAAACTCAAATAACTTTTCATTACTCATACTCTGAAAGTAGGTCTGAAGTTGCCTGAGGAGCGGGATGAAAGTAATACTTTTCATCCCTAGGGAGAATCACTTTCCACTGACAGCTGTCAAATTATTTTTAAAAAAACTAGTTCTTTTTCACATATCTATTGAACCATGTTCCAACTTTCTATACAGCCACGATGTAAAATTGAAATAACTTAAAGTTAAGTATTGATTAAAGAAAATATATTTTTTAAATAACTTTATTATAATTTAGTTTCAACAATTTATTTAAAAGCACTTAGATTTGGGCAAAATATTTACCATTTTTCCAATGATGAAAATAAAAAATAATGGCTGAATAGCTGGCCAGCCACAGAAAAAAAACAAACAAAATAGGCGGGAAAGCGGCAATTCGATCTTCGTTTATTTTTTAGATTTGAAGACTTTTGTTTATACGTATGGCAGAGATTTGTACCCATAAAATGAGTTCATCTGATTCTGATATGAATTTAACGCCTGATTTTATAAGAGAAGAGGCTAAAGCGGTATGTAGTGGAAAATAAAATTTACTCATTTTTTCTTTAGTTAATTCATGTTTTTATTTTTACTTTCCTTGTATTTGTTATGAAAAGCACGGTTAAAGACTTGTTATACCTCGAACCCCGTCTCGGGACTAAATAAGTTACTTTCACCCCTAGGGTAACAATGTACTATTATTCAAATAGACTGTATCAGTACTTTCAAATAAAACATCTGGAACACACCCCAGAACTAAGCAGACCTTACCTTTTATTAATGCAAATATCATTTTTTCGGTTATGTTCAGTAGGTCTACCACGAGTTTCCAATTTAAATTTACATTATTGCCCGCGTAAAAAAATATATTAGGATTTGACATTGTCATGTCATGTCATGTGTCATCCCAATACAATTTTTCTACGCGAACGCTTCGATCATCAAACCACTAGATAACCGGTCATAGCGTCAAAAACGGCCGAGCAAATAATAATTATTTCTATTTAGTTTACTTTTGACTGCGCCAACGTGCTGACATGCCACAATGCCTGCGTGTGCTTACAAAAAAATAATTATCGGATGCAATATCATACTTTCGATAGTAAATGCTGTTTTATATTGTAAAT
The DNA here is from genome assembly GCA_947369235.1 of Udea olivalis. Taxonomy (NCBI): domain Eukaryota; kingdom Metazoa; phylum Arthropoda; class Insecta; order Lepidoptera; family Crambidae; genus Udea; species Udea olivalis. The sequence continues at coordinate 16,687,370 of OX376355.1, forward strand.
AATGAAATACCCAACTAAAAATCAAATAAACCTAGCCTAAAGTTAGCCTACCCACGGGCCAACATGTTGGCCCATGTTTGACTAACTTATAGGCGGATGCTTTAGAACAGTAAATTTTATGGAGTATTTTTATAACTAAATACTGACGATGTGACGAACATTTGTGTTTATTGTGTGCCTGGTTATTATAATCTATTCATGTATAGTTTTAGAAAAAATAAGTATGTTTATGAGTAACTTAAGGATGGTTTTGACTGTTTTGTATTTGTTTAATTAAATAAGTAAGTTTTTAAAATACATACATACATACATACCATCACGCCTCTTTCCCAACGGGGTAGGCAGAGACCACTTCTTTCCACTTGCTACGATCCTGACATACATCTTGCGCTTCTTCTACTCTCATGAGTCCTTTCATACATGCTCGTCGGTTAAAGGTACTCTTGGCCCGACCCTTTCTGAGAACATCTTGAACTTGCCCAAGAAACGTTCTTCTGGGTCTTCCCCTTCCAACAGTCCCATTTACCCTTGCCTCATAAATCCGTTTCGTTAATCGCCTTTCATCCATTCTTTCCATATGACCAAACCACCTCAGCATTCCCATCTCAATTTTAGTAACCACGTCTTCTTTCACACCACATCGTTCTCTTATTCCACAGTTTCTAATTCTATCACTCAGTTTTACCCCAGCCATGCTTCTTAATGCTCTCATTTGCACTGCATTTATTTTACTTTCATCCTTCTTCTGCCATACCCAACTTTCACTACCATACATTAATGTCGGTACCAGCACGCCCCCGTGAACTGCCAGTCGGGCTTTCTCCGACACTCTGTGACTGCTCATAAAGGCATGCAGCGCCCCGTTCACTCTGTGCAGAATCGTGTTGGAGTTGCGGGGCTTGTAGTAAAAACAAGGATATTGCGCACTTTCCACTTTTATTACTGATATAATTGCAGACGACATGAGTACGTTACAGACATCTTAGCGAGAAGAAGGAAAGTTGCCATTGTACAAAAATAATAAAATTATTTAGTTTTAATGTTGCCAACATAATTGGGGCCCCAAAGCAACAAAGGAAACAATGTGCTTTTACATCAAAATATTTGTAAGTTATTTTTTGCTCAAAGGCAGCCTTCAAGAACTAAGTCTTATATAGTTACAAAATTAATTACTAAGTAAACTTGCATGCAAATTTGCATGAATTAAAAAAACATACATGCCTATTTGAGATTATGATGAACAAATAAAGTGCATGTAATATTCTGAACATGAATGTTAAAGAAATATTTTAACAAACACAGGTAACAATAACAAACGGATATTATTACTAGATAGCTAGATATTGAATTTACAAAAAAGAAAACAAATATCCTTAATGGCAGTGGACTGTATATAAATCATGAGCACATCTTTAAAATAAGTATCCTAACTCACTGAATGTGTGCTGAATACTAGAAGCTTAATATCTAATTGTATATTAAACAATCTAAATATAAGATAAGACTGATCAAAAAGTATAGGTATATAACAATTGGCCTATGTATAGGCTGCTTCCGCCTTTTTGCTTATACATCTACAAAAGTAAGACACTTATAAATAAATTTGAGTTTATAACTCGGGCATACCTCAACACTATTGTTTTTACATAATAGGTCATGCCTGTAACACAGAACAAGGTAGGTAAACTTTGCAGTACACAATGTAGTACATATTAAGTTAAGTAAGTATTGGTAAGTATTACACATTGTTTATTGATCGACTTACATTTTTAGACTTTAGATATCTATGGGTAAAACAGATATTTTTGTGATAGATCTTTTGTGAGTACGGCCGTTAGCAGTACGAACCTCTACAGCACGGACCTTGTTATCCTGACCAGGAAAGAGTTTAGTTATTCGGGCCATGGGCCAGTCTAGAGGAGCTATATTGTCGCCACGTAAAATTACCAAAGCACCAACGCTTACGTTAGGCAATACTGAACGCCACTTGGGCCTATTTTGCAGCATGTTTAGGTAATATTTACTCCAATATTTCCAAAAGGACTGCTTCATACTCACGGTTATAGACCAAAATCGAAGTAAATTCGTAGAAGTGCTACTGACGTCATGCTCTGGGTAGGTATTGAGAGGCGCGCCTGTAAGGAAATGACCTGGAGAAATGTATGTGAAGTCATTCGGATCAGCTGTGACAGCGGTGAGTGGACGCGAGTTTAGCACACCCTCTATTTCAACTAATACAGAGTTTAGTTGTTCGTACGTGAGCAACGCTTTGCCTACGACACGCTTTAGGTGTAGTTTAGCGCTTTTCACGCCAGACTCCCATAAGCCACCGAACGTGGGACTGTAACTTGGTATAAAATGGAAATCGATACCTCTTTGTGCAGCGTACGCTTGCACGTCATGTAGATGACTTTGAGAAGAATGTAATTTATAGAACTCATCTAATTTGTTCCTTGCCCCCTTGAATGTCGAGCCATTATCGCAGTAGACGTCGCTGGGCAGGTTTCTTCTTGCAATAAAGCGCTTGAAGCATGCGAGAAAGCACTCGGTCGTCAAATCCGAGCACAACTCGAGGTGGATAGCTTTCGTGACGAAGCATACAAATAATGCTATGTAACCCTTGCCAATAATAGGTTTTCTGATGCGACTATTCTTTACCGATACCGGCCCAGCGAAGTCCAAGCCAACCGTTTGAAAGACGCGACACGCGTTGACTCGCGGCGAAGGCAAGGAACCCATCAGCTGAGTTGTGGCCGCGGCTTTTAACCTGTGGCAGATAACACATTTATGTATTACTCTTTTTACGGTACGCAATCCGTCAACAATCCAAAATCGTTGTTTTATAGATGACAAGACAAGTTTTTGTCCTGCATGTAATAAAGTTATATGCTCATTTCTCACAATCAAGTCAGTAATAACTGAATGTTTAGGCAATATTGCAGGGTGCTGATTAGCATAAGGAATAGATGCGTTTTGTAATCGACCACCAACCCTGATGATACCGTCACCGTCTATGAAGGGTGTGAGCGGTGTCAAGTTACCTGTGACTTGCCTGTGAGAATGCAGAGACTTTATTTCATCTGAAAAAAATTGTTGTTGTTCATGTTTTACTATCATTGTCAATGCATCACTTAATTCGGAGGCAGTAATGAACCCCTGTAATTTTTGCGAATTGAGCTTGGTATTTTTACAAAATCTGACAATGTAAGCAAGGACACGAATCAATTTATTTATGCTTGAGAATTTTTTAAGCTTTTCAAAAATATTGCCATCAGTGGTGATAGCTGCAGCACATACCATTTTGTTTTTATCGCTAGCTTTTAATTCTGGAAGCTGAATGATAGGCTGCGCCACTGGTTGGAAAGCATAATCTTTATTTGATAAAAATGTTGGTCCATGCCACCATGAGTGATGAGCTTCAAGCTCATGAGGTTGAAGACCTCTGCTAAGGCAATCTGAAGGATTGTCCTCTGTGTTCACATAATGCCAATGAAAGTCATGTGTCAGTTCTCCTATCGACCTGACTCTATTTGCGACGTAGGTTTGTAATTTTGCTACGTCGGTTTTTAACCAGGCTAATACGATTTGCGAATCGGAAAAAAGGTGAGTTTCATTGACATTTATTTGCGCAGTCAGTGTGTCGTGTACCTTTTTAGCTAAGCCAGACAATAGGATCGCAGCGTTCAGTTCTAGTCTGGGTGTACTAAGAGTTTTCTTGCAAGGATTTATCCTTGACTTTGAGCACAGTAAATAAACATGAACGTTACCTTGGTCGTCTATGGATCGTATGTATAGACAACAGCCATACGCCACAGATGACGCATCTGCGAAACCGATTAACTGGGCAACTACTGCGTTAGCTGGCTTGATGACACAGCGTGGAATACTTATGGGCTTCATTTTAGAGAGGTTTTCAACAAAGTCCGACCACAATTTGCGTATATTATCTGGAGGAGTACAATCCCAGTCTGAATTAGAAGCCCACAACAGCTGCATGATCACTTTTGCGTGTACAAATATTGGGCCAATTAGTCCCAATGGGTCATAGAATTTACTGATATAGCTCAATATGTCACGTTTTGTGTCATGCAAGCCTTTGTAAGGCTCTGGACATGAGGTTTTAAAAGTATCCTGCTTCACATTGAAGTGAATACCTACCTGTTTTGACTGCTATGTCATTATTTGACAACTCATGGTCGGCAAACTGTTGCTTTTCCTTAGGAACCCTCTCCAAAACAGAGCTGCTGTTTGAAGCCCACTTGTGTAGCTGAAACCCTCCCAGTGCAAGAAGATCAACTAGTTCCGTTTGCATTTGTAATAATTCTTTCTCTGAACTGGCAGATTTGAGCACATCGTCGACATATGTGTTATTTTTAAGTATAGACGAGGCTAGCGGGTAAGAATCCTCATATTTTTCAGCAAGATCAATGAGACAGCGCGTGGCTAGGTATGCCGATGGTTTAAGGCCATAACTAACACTTTTTAGCCTTATGCACTTGATGTGTTCATCTGGTGACTCGCGCCATAGGATATTTTGCAGTGATCGTTGAGAAGGATCTAAATCAATGCCTCTGAACATCATACGAATATCACAAATGAAGAAAAGACCTTTTAGTCTGAATGATATTAGGATTTCAAACAAGTCTTTTTGAACCACTGGGCCATTGAGCAACATATTATTGAGTGATACCTTTTTATTTGTGAGCATGGATCCATCAAAAACTACTCTAAGTTTTGTAGTACATTTATCTTCTCTAATGACTGCATGGTGGGCTAGGAAATAGACTGGATCTTTAGATAAATCATAGCTACTGATATCGCAGTATTCACCATGATTTAATTCAATGTACTGATCAATAAACTTTTTGTATTCGAGGAAAAGAGGCTCATTTTTATGGAGCTTTTTCTCTAAATTTAAAAATCGATTGAATGCTAAGTGAAATGATTCCCCTAGTTCAGAGTTTATTTGTTCTAATGGTACTTTTAAGGGCATTGTAACCTGATACTTATTATTCTCAAGTTTAGTAGTTTCTCGAAAAAGTTTTTCAGAATATTCATGCTCTGGTAATTGCTCTTGGAAGATTTCAGGTACCTTTTCAGAATCCCAGAAGGCACTCAACTGATTGCTGATAGAACTGTCACATTGTGTACAAAGCAAAGATATAACCTGTTTTTGACTGTTTACGGGAATGCTGCTTTGACCTGCCACAACATGACCGAAGGCTGTGTGTACTATTGATGGCTGCTGTGCGCTAGAAGAAGTTGCAGGAACCTGGCTGCTAGCAGACACGCTGCTCTCAGGCTGTTGAAACAGGACCTGGAAAAATATATCAGCTCCAAGCAAAACATTCACATCACCAGGCATGTTGAAGCTTTCATCGGCTAGTTTGCAATTGGGCGGGAATGTTATAGCTGACAGGTCAACTTTTGTCTGCGGCAGCTTGGTGGTTATATTTTTGACAATATGACAGTTAACATTTATCTTGAATGGATAAGCTGTGGAATGTATATCAAGATTTATGCTTTTTTCAATTTGTTGTTGTTTGTTGGTTATACCTATTATTTTTACATTTGAATGTTGAGAAGGCTTTTGTAACAAATCAACAACCTTTTGTGTCACAAATGATGCTTGTGAAGCGCTGTCAAGTAATGCTCTGACATAAATTGACATGCCGGACTGAGCTATTAGCTTTATTCTTGCAGTTGGCAATAAAATTTGGCCTCGGGTGGCGGCAGACAATGACACTGATGGAGGTGCGCATGATGCATCATGGTGCAAAAGGCTATTGTGGTCTTTTCCCTTGCATTCGGCACAACGAAAATGAAATTTACATTTGCGCTTGTGTTGAGACAAACAAATAAAGCACAATTTGTTTGTTTTAGCAAACTCCAAGCGAGCTCTAATTGGTGCAAGTTTGAAACGTGGGCACTTGAATAATTTATGTGAACACTTACAGTACAGACAAGATGCAGGAGCAGCAGGCACAGTAGCTACAGCAGCAGCATGGCTTGCCAGCCGTTCAGGTGGTTTGTAGCTGGTGTCGGTGTTCTCCAACGCCTTTGCCCTTTTCTCCAAAAAATCCAACAACTCACCCAGGTTGGGGCTTGAGTATTCCATTTGGAAGGCACGGTTGGTGTTTAAATCCAACTTCCTACATAAAATGCACAGCATTATGGAATCCCACCTGTCAACCGGCTCACCTAAATTTTTAAGCGCTGCTAGGTGCTGCTTAACTTCTGAAATAAATGTTCTTACGTTAGTCACATTAGACCTAGTCATTGTAGGTAAGTCAAGTAAGACATAAATGTGTTCTTGTGTGATTTTGGTTTTGCTGTCGTACCGACTTTTTAATAAAGAAAGTGCTTCTTTATAACTTTCATCTTGTAGCGGCAAATTATTAATTAATGCACTAGGTTCACCGCTGAGAAAGCTTTTTAAATAATATAACTTCTGGACAGGTGACAATGAAGAGTCCTTGTGGATCATTACAGTAAACAAATTGATAAATTGGAAGTATTCAGTGTATTTTCCTGTAAATGGGGGAATTATGACACTAGGTAATTTCAATTTAGGGGCTAATTTCTCGTTGTGAACTGTTTCTGGCACCAATTTCACCTCTTGTTTGCGGTTTATTAGAGTGTCGAGACTGCCAAGTAAATCGAGGTAAGTCTCTTCCATTTCACCTACATCTTCCGAAAACTCAGGGTCTTCGGCTGCAATTCGTATGCAAAAACGTTCGTACTCACCAAAAACTTCTATCAAACGACTGCGTTTAACATGTAATTTTTCCAATGACAAATCATTGAAAGCATCAATGTCGTCCTTGAAAGCATTTTTTAGCCTTGTAATCGAACCTTTGGCGTAACCACGGTTAGCAATTAACACTTTTAATTCGGACATTTTGCTACTACAATGCAAAAACTTATGAATTATTTAGTGTCCACTATAAACTACACTTTGCGTTGTAAAAAACTTGCATAGATCTTGCATAAATTCTTGATTGATCGCACGCGGCGGCGGAAGTTGACAAGAAAAAATAACGGCCCTGTCGTACCGTGCCTGACCGTAGCAGAGTATTGAACGAATGGGAATATCCTCTTCTGACGTCGCTCTTGGCCTCGGGCCGTGATTGGCTGTTGGGTATCGCAGCAGCACGTGATTGGCTTAATGCAGAGTCGACTATCTTCGTGCTCTTTAACCGTTTGAAAAATCCGGTATAACGTCACACGTCGCAGCCGGTCCGTGATTGGCTGATGGGGTATCGCAGCAGGCACGTAATTGGCTGTTTGCTCTCGTTGCACATTGATCTCGGAGGTAAAATCAATGAAAATGGCGGGCGTTACTTGCGATTGATTCCTCGTGTGCTTGGTCTGGCGTCTTTGAATTTTGCGATGTCGTCCGATGCCGCTGATTCTTGTTGGTTGAAGGACCATGTGCAGAATCGTGTTGGAGTTGCGGGGCTTGTAGTAAAAACAAGGATATTGCGCACTTTCCACTTTTATTACTGATATAATTGCAGACGACATGAGTACGTTACAGACATCTTAGCGAGAAGAAGGAAAGTTGCCATTGTACAAAAATAATAAAATTATTTAGTTTTAATGTTGCCAACACACTCTATTACCTGCATTCACTCTCCTTTCAATGTCACCCTCATATCTTCCATCTCTGGTAGTAAAGTCAACAGTGTCAAAAATTCGATATGGAATAACTCAAATTTTATGTCACTTTTTTTTTCTTCATTGCTTAAGGAATGAGGTTGAATTTGAAAATTTATATCGTAAATAAATGTCATTATAATCAAAATTGCGTTTTATTTCTTACGTAGAACGCCTTTATTAGGTTGAAATTATTAAAACTTAAAACATTTTTCTCATATTTTGTCTCATTCACACTATGAATTTTTGAGATGTGATATTCTTCCTGAGGCTTTATCCAGTGTTATTGTTGATCGAAGCGCGAACGGTAATAATGTAAACTTAAAGTGGCAACTCGTGGTAGACGTACTGTACTTTGTTATTTATTATTGCGCGTTTTTACGAAGATTTTTCGTGTTTCCTCCTATTTATTAAGAAAAAAAAAGATTTTGTTATTGAGCCATTTATTGGCGACTACCATAGATTAGACGAATCTATGTGTATGCATTCCATAGCATAAAGGTGCTGATAGATTTGAGCATTCACTTGTATCAAGACATCGAACGTTCGTCGTTTTGCAAACATGGCGCTCGAATTTAAAAACTCACAACTTGATTATAAAAAACCTATAAAAAAGGTACATGGAAATGTTCTTAAAAAACTGATTTGCCTGTATTGTACCAGTCTTAAAAACGTTACATCACAGTGAAATGCTGTAGCAGAAGTTCTAGTCTATCTATATCCACCTTATCATCATCATCATCATCAATAGCCTTTAGGTCTGGGTGTGCTGGGAGACGCCCCTAGCTTATTTCCTTGTGTGGTACCTCGTAATACAGGGATATTAATCCCTACTTCGAGACCATTACAAGAGGTGTGTTGTCTGGCGCATATTTATATTTATATATTTATTTATATTAAAAGTCCTCTGCTGGACCTAGGCCTCCCCCATAGAACGCCACAGCGAGCGGCTTTGGGCTAATTGCACCCAGCGGCTTCCTGAAACTTGCACCTTATCATAATACTTTTATTTGAATTAGATAACAAAATCACTAAACTCTTACAAAAATGCGCCGTTTCCAATCCTACTTCTTTACTTTTTATTGATAGGCGGGAGACGCAGCCAGCTTCTACTCTCAGTGGAAGGACCACCGCATCAGGATGGAGCACTACGGCACCGCGGAGGAGCAGGGCTTCCTCGCGGGCGCCAACATGACGGGCTACTGGCTGCCGTGCAACATTGAGCCGAGCTACCACCTGACGCTGGGAGACTCCTTAGATATGGAGGTAGGGATTCTCATACCAGTGACAGATACTAGTGCATGCATGCAAGTTTAAGCATGCTATCCATCAAAAACGTAAAGTCTAACTGTGAAATTATTAGGTATATTTTTTAGCTCACCAGTTAGTTCCTAACTGTTACTTTTTTCATCTATATTTAGTTTTATTATGAATGTTGTGTACACCAATTATAGGTACTTATATATAAAAAAATATTTTTACTGATGTTTTAAAATGTGTTTATGTATGTACTGTTGGTGTGCCTTGTCCATAAATAAATAAATAAATACCAGTGACAGATACTAGTGACTGATACCAGTGACAGATACTATGAACCGCATCAGGATGGAGCACTACGGCACCAACCCGGATAACGGCAGAAGGCTCACCTATAACTTTGGGTTCTAATATCTTTGGTGAAAAATGGGCTTCTGAGTGTTGGCTGAACAAACCGGAAAAAAATTCTATATAATGTACATTAGCTTTTCGCCCACGGCTTCGCCCGTGTTTTGTTATATATTATGGCTAAATTACACAAAATCTATATAAATTGTAGCCCATGTGTTATTCTGATGTGTAAGCTGTATTACTGTAAAGCTTCATCCAAACCCGTTCAGTAGTTTTTGCGTGAAAGAGCAACAAACATACATACATCCTCACAAACTTTCGCATTTATAATATTATATCAATTTTTTCCTTAGATAGTGTCTACATCTCATACTAAACATGTATGGGGAAGTGAAGTCTGACTCCAAATCAGAAGGTTGCGTGTTCATATCACGTCGGGGTCACCAGTTATGGGGAAGTGAAGTCGTGTGTTTGCAGTGTGGATTAAATAATATTCAGAACTCACTTACACGGAAACTTGTTTATTGCAAGCGGTACACAGTCAGACAACACAGTAGAAATACACAACACCATTAGTTCAGATAGAAGGAGTGAGGAAGAAGAAATAGTTCACAGGCACAAGCGATAGACAACAACAATTAGCAAAATAGTAAGCGCGTAATAGGTTCAAACGGTCGGGCCGAGCGACATGGGCTTCGCGTCCATCAATGTCTCAACGCTGACTGTCCGAACGGACCAATAATATGCGCGGGCGCCGTCCGGCCGCCAACAGTAGGGATGAGTTAACAAAATGTTGTTTTCCACTGGGTCGTTATGCGATGCATGTCGACACAAATATTTTATTGCCTACTGGTTTATGTTTCTAAGTTGTTGTAATTGTTAAGTGTATTTGTTTGTGTTTATGCGTTGTAAATACTTATTATATAAGGTATATATATTATTTAGTATTTAGATAGGTATTTAAATGTACATATTATATGATTTTATATTAGATGTTGTGGTTTAGGTATGTAAATAAATAATGTGAAAATATATTAATGTAATTATGTAATGTATGTATGTATATGTTGGTATGTAGGATTAGGAAGAATCCCTACACATGCTTTTGACAGTATCAATGAATCACCCGGTGCTAATTTCTAATTACATAACTTTCTACTATTTGGAGGTGGTGGGAGAAGTGGGCGCGTGCATGCCCACTGTTGGGCTGTTCAAGCAGTGTGCGGAAGAAGCCGCGGCGAAGCCAAAGTCAGTGGGCGCGGGGGGCGACCGCCCCTGCTACAAGAAGTTAGTACTCTAATTGCATTATTTTATTAGTATTTGAGTAATTAAGTAATCATGTATGTCTTATTATTCTAGCAAATCAAATCAGTAGCATAATGAAACTTTCATAATTTATTAAGTGAATGTTTTAAATAGATATTATTAATCCATAAACAACCCTTCTTCATATAGTTAATGTTTGACATGATTGACGTTGTGCGTTTCCTCGCACGGTTTCTCGCTCTAGATTTGCGTGGTGTGTCCCGGGTTCGATTCCCGGTCGGGTTAATTCCGAAAAAGAACTTATAAATCGGCACGAAGTATACCTATCAATTGTAGCGCAGACTTGGTTTCGATAATGGAGGCATTTGCTATAGTGAGGTAGTTATAGGCTAACTAGCTTTTCTTCTACTTATCGTTATATGTTATGGCCAAATTACATAAAATCTTAACAAATTGTAGGCCATGTGTTATTCTGATGTCTAAACTGTATTACTGCAAAGTTTCATTTAAATCTGTTTAGTAGTTTTTGGGTGAAAGAGTAATAATAATTAGTAAGATTATACAAGATTACTTAAGATTACTTGATTACTGTTATTGATTACTGTGCAAACACATCTTTCTGCATACAGTGGAATTCGTTTATAACATCGAAGGGAATTAACAAACACGTCATACTAAGCGGACGCCATACAAAGCATTTTTGTGAAATAAAAACAACCTTCTTTTCAATGGGTGTGTTGGGAGACGCCCCTGGCTTAATTCCATGTCTGGTACCTCGTAACGCAGGGATATCTATTCCTACTTCGAGACCATGACAAGAGGTGTGTTGTCTGGCGCATTAAAAAAATCGTAAATGTTTCATGACGTTGAGATGCCATTTTTTTTACATAGGATATCACTAAAAATAATGTGACGTTCAACTGTCAAATTCACTTGAGATTCAAACAAAAACAAGACACGTGCCGAACTTCGTCGGGAGTCAACGAACATTGCCGAAGGTGTAAGAAATCATGTCGGTCACTATAAACAGACAAAATGTTAAAAATGGGTCCTAATTATTATATAGGCGAAGCCGGTTAGTAACAATTTTAACCAAGCGGTTAAAATGCATTTTTCGTTATTAACGGTTAATTAACCGCATTTTATGCTTGTTACGGTTAAATACCACCGCTTGATGGCGCTTGCGGCACTATTTTTGACTGTTCTCTTCAGTCAGGGAGTCGTATATTCAGTGCGATGGGAATTCCGTTCCCATTATTTACCTTTAAGAAGAACTGTACTCTTTCGCTGTCGGATAATTTACCGCATTTTATCGGTAGTTTACGGGTTTATTTACAACAATAGTCATAATAAGCGACATGTCACTGTAAGCGAAGTCATTATATCTGACTTTGTTACAAATAGTTTTATATGAAAACCAAACTTCGTTGTGTAATTACGTCATAATAGGCGGAGTCATAATAACGGATGCTACTGTAGTTACTTTTTTTGCCATCAGAAGCGAGGAGTACCAGAATCGGTACAAGCGAGGCATGGTGTTCTACCTGCGCGATGAGACCGTGGTGGGGATGGTCTTTTGGAACATGCCGGCCATAGACGACAGGAAGGCGGTAGTCACCGAGGTTGGTTAACAGTTTCCTTTTTTTATATTGCCCGTCAAGATGACCTCGCCCTACCTGATGGAAAGCGGTCGTGAGGTCCAGATATGAGACTGACAAGCACAGTAATGCAAAGGAATCACTGAGCTGGCCATCCTCACCTTGAAGACCTGCAGAATAGGCACGTTTTTAGTTCTTCAGGCCTTCCAAAAATCAACGATAATTTTGTAAATATTGCGTTGAATCAGGCCTCCTGAAATTGCTGTCCGTCTACTACGAGTTGGCACTTTAAATTTACCTTATCGTTCGCGTAAAAAAAATGTATTAGGATATGATATGAGCCTTTCACGCCCCGCTTGAAGAACCCGGGACTATAGTGCAGTCATTGAAGCGAAAAATACGGTCTTACCTCCGAATTTTTTAACTGTGAACCGATTTGCATGAAATTTTGGAATTAGGCTCATCTTACCCTTAACTTCAAAAGTGAAAATGATCTGAACTCCGCCTATTATTTTTAAGGGGTGTAAACAACCCCTTAATGGAAAAATTGACATTGAGCCATTTTATCGCTAGAAAACATGTCTAATAGTAAGTGGTGAAATTGTAAAGTATTTTCTAACATAATTACCTCATATTAAAATCATTTTCAACCCCTTGAAAAAAAAAAAAATTTCTCAGTTACTAAGTAGAAAAAAATATGATAAGTTTTTGGACCATAACTCCTTCAATTTTCATGATATCACAATTTATAAAAAACCATTGTAAAGGTAATTAAGAGAGCTACAACATCCTATATTGCAATATATAGTAAAAAACCTTTTTCTAAAACGGTGAAGGGTTAAAGGGCTTAAGAGAGGCTGTGATTGCGCTGCCACGCGCTCTTTAAACAATCATATCTCCGTCAATTTTTGTTTGACAGAAAAAACAAAAAAACCAAATTGTTTGTCAGAAAAATACCTAAATTTTTAATCTGTACACTTTTATACGTATCTGTCGTCATTTTTGAGATATTATGAAAAAAAAGTGGGTTTTTAAAAAATTGGTTTTTTTTTTTAAATCGTGACTTTTTTGAAAAATATGTGTCCTGAAGCAGCGAAACTGATACTATCTATCAAACTCTTCATAATAAAGTTAATTCTAGGCGGAATACGATTAATTTTAATTTTGGTGGAAATGGCACTTATGAAACCCATTGATTTAAAAGAAAAAACATTAGATGCTCCCCTTATTTGCAATACAGCTCACTTATTTTACGTGCAAAAGACTTTTAATAGTGCTCATTTTAAAGCTTATTTCAAGCACTACAAAACCCTTTTGTATTAGAATGCATAAAATGCATCTGCTCGCCGCTAGATGGCATTGACCACATCGATTAAATTTCAGACAAAATAAAAAACGGCTTTGATCTTTAATATCTAGCTTAATATTGCACTTAGAATACTTTATAAAAAACGAAATTGTTCATTGTTTTACCTGCTACAATTTTGTTCTTCGTAAAATTTTCGATAAAACGTATATTTTTGGAGATATTTGCAAAAAACCGATGAAAAACGTGAAAAAATTGCGAATTTTCAATTGCCAATAACTTGAAAAGTATTGGATTTTTTGAAAAACTTTAGAGATGATTTTTTGCTTAAAATTAGGCCTTCTATCGATATCCGAGGTTATTTTGCAAAAAAAAATTCACCCCCGAGAAGGGGTGGCAACCACCCCCAGGGTGGTTGCGGAGTTCAAATCATTTTCACTTTTGAAGTTAAGGGTAAGATGAACCTAATTCCAAAATTGTATGCAATTCGGTTCACAGTAAAAAAATTCGGAGCAATAATGCTTCAATGACTGCACTACTATAAGAGGAAGGAAATATGTGCTGGATGTCCTTACGGTATAAATAAATAATCAGCCGGTATACAGCTGTATCTTAATATTACCAAAAGACTAACAAAAACGATATGGCATACTTCGTAAGTGATGTAGTAACTATGTAAAAAAATTGATAAGGCACACAAAATTGTATTTCGTATACTTGTTTTCAAGGTTTTTTATATAAAATTGCAAATAGAAAATTGTAAGTTGTAAGTTTTTCAAACATAACTAACTAACGATGGCGGAGCGACCCAAAGTGGGTCTCGGCCTCCGACACTAAGATACGCCACTTTGGTCTATCGTGCGCCACCTCCTGCCAGTCTTCGACCTGGAGCTCGCGCAAGTCCTTCATGACCTTGTCATCCCAGCGATATCCAGGACGGCCGTCAACCACACGGTCGTCCCATGTCTGCCCGCTTAACCGCGCGATCCTCCCCCTTTCGCATCAGATGGCCGAGGCAGCTAAGTTTTTGACCCTTTATCTCGCCGATGATATTGGGCTCGGCCACCAGCACTTCTTTCTCGCGATTTGTCCTCCTCCTCCAAACATATACGCTTTTTTTTCATTTGAAATCTTATATCCTATCTCGAGATCCCGTGATTGCATGCATACACTCCCGCAATCCAAGAATTATATATTTATTTATAAAGCCGTATACCGGGTGATTATTTATACTAGAAGGAAAATGATAGGGCACAGTCACTCAGTAACTTCCTATCTGAAAATTAGAACTTTCTATTTAACTTTTTTTACATACTAAATTAACAGCTATAGTCGTGATTCTTAGTTTGTGAAAGAATTTAAATGAATTTGTGACTTTATAATAAAATACGCAAAACTGAGCAAAGCAAAGACTATTTATTTTCACCATTACAGTACAGGCGGACAGACAGAGAAAAAGTAGAACAGATAATCAACGATAAGTGACGTATTAACTTCAGTGTTGCAATCAGTCAATTTAACAGTGATGGTGTGTGATCTGTACTTCTACCACGAGTTGCTACTTTAAATTTACGTAATCGTTCGCGTAAAATATTTGTATGGGATTTCGTACAGCGCCTCTGGTAAGTCGAAATGGAACTAAAAAACGGTACCATAACGTAACAATTGCATCTAAGGTACCGTTTTTTAGTTCCATTTCTACCATGATACGCGAACGATAACGTAAATTTAAAGTGGCAACTCTTGCACAAAATAAAGAGTTTACAGAAGGACCGCTCGCGCCCTTATCCTAAACTTGACGTGACCGCCCAGGGTTTTTACTAAATTCGCTCTGAATTTTTTAAATGAAGTAGTTAGGTTATACTTACCTACTTGACAGATTCGGCCAAAAACAAAATTCATCATGTGAAAAATAGCACTAAACTCGACAAAAACACTTGCGACAGTGCGACTGGCTGGCTCCCCTGTAAACTCTGTCTGTGTGCGTGATCAAAATGCGGGTTGGTTTTAAGCGGACAATCTGTCAGAGGCGCCGCGCCGCATGCGTAATTTGTGTATCATGGTAGACATACTGGTTGGTTTCCAGTTGCTGCGCGCGCGACCCTCGTACCAGGACATCAACCTGCTGGCCGAGCTGGTCGGTTTCCCGGACACCAAGTGCGTCTACGCAGCGGCAGAAGAACTCTTAGAGCCGGGGCCGTGCATCAAAAAGTACGTACAATGTTTTAGTCGACACTATATGTTAACCGCCGTAAAGTCGACCCTCCTGATGGTCCGCGGGACGCGGGGCGGCGGGTGCATTACCGCTGTACAATACAATGTAAAAAAATATAAAACACATCGTAAATACTTTATTAACAAATTGTAGAAAACGAAATTAATGCGAACCTGAAGAAGACGCTTGTTCTAATTTTCTTTCTTTGAAAATAATTAGCTATATTTAAAAACACAATCTTTGCTTGGCTTCCTAATTTTATATTACGTAGACTCTCTTGACTCGTGGAGCAGACACAAGGTTGCAACTGCGCAAGGTTTGACGTTGAACGTCTATCGCTGTCGGTAGCTGACAGGTGACTGATTGGCCGAAAGCAATCGCCCCTCCCGCCCCCCCTTTTTTCTGACACCTAAAGACTGTCCCAGTTTGTAGCATTTCCTCAAAAGATGATTGCGTACTACCTTGCGACGTTAACCTAGACGCCACAAAACCATGGTAGGCTACGAGGAGAGTGGGAAGACTCACTTTTTTTGAAAGATGGTAGAGACTGTATGAAGACTGAGATAGCTTTTTACATACAAAATCGATATGGTTTTGCCATTTTAAGTCACTATCTATATATAGACCCAGGAATTTGAATGTTATGGTGGGTTCGATCTCTTTGCCGTTATGTCGTATTGGTTAATTCAAAGTTCGGTCAGTTCTTTGCTTAAATTCCATAATTTTAGTTTTATCTAAATTGATCACCAAATTGTTGCTCTTCAGCCACTGAATTATTGAGTCTAAGATATTGTTTATGTCATTTTTGTTATTAAATATAGCGGTACAATCGTCGGCAAACAGAACCATCTGATTATCAATAGATGTTGGGATCTCATTTATATAGATCAAGAAAAGAAGGGGTCCAAGAACGCTTTCCTGTGGCACTCCAAATGTAACTGTTCTTGAGGATGATTTGAAATGAGTTTCTGCCTTAGTAATAGGACTTATTCTATTTATAGTAGTAACTTGAATTCTATTGCTTAAGTATGATCTTAGTATGTCTAAAGTATTGTCTTCTATAAAACCTCTGTCTTCGCCGAATGTTTTGCAAATGTTCCTTCAGTTCCATCTATATTGTAATTAAGTGTTACTTCTCTGTTCTTCCTCAATGAATTTCTTCTTGAACGCTCGTTTTGGTTTGTGCTTTTCTAGACGGTAATTCCCTGTAGTCAATAACCATTGAACCAGCTTTAGGTTCAAATTAATTTTCTCAAGCTTTTGTCGACATTTTGCCCTACAATTATCTGAAAATCCACTCGGGAATTTGGGAATATTAAAAACATTTGGTACAAAACTAATGTGTGGTGGGAGTTATCAAAAATAAGACCTCGTATTTGTGATATTTTCGGTTGAGAATATCATGACTAGTTTTTACCTATCGTGTTTGTACCAAACTATTAATAAAAAATCATTAATAGTCGATATTTTTACCGCAACGATAATCTATGAAAAAAATTAATAACATCACAGTACCAAACTAAAAAATTACGAAAATAGGGTTATCAGGTTTCTCCCAGACACCACAGATTTACATTAATGCAGTAATCATTTAGGGTGGGTATAGTAGACTAGAGCAATTCCGAGAGCGTTGCATTGTAATGTACCGTTTTTCGAAAGGCACAATACAAACAAAATGATTAGTTCTCTATTAAAAAACGACGAATGCTCGATGTTCTGTTAAGGTGCATTAAGACCAAACGAGCGAATGCTCATTCTATCCCGATTCCATCAAATTCTCTTTGTGTAAACAGAGACAGCATTCTGTCGTTGTTCTACGGTGGCCCTAGAGCACGAGCTAGAATGCGCGTTCTTAATTCCTCGTACTTTTTCGTTATAATTAATTTGGTGTAAATGAAAAACTAATTATAATTTACACTAAAAATTCTCGAAAGAACATTTTTTTTTATTTTTTTTTATATTGCCCGTCAAGATGACCTCACTCCACGTGATGGAAAGCGGTCGTGAGGTCCAAATATGAGGTTGACAAGCCCAGTCATTCGAACGAATCACTGGGCTAGCCATCCTCACCTTGAAGGTCTGCAGAAATGCCTTTTCACGCCCCGCTTGAAGAACCCGGGACTATAAGAGGAAGGAAACACATGTGCTGGAAGAGCGTTCCACGTCTGGGATAGTACGACAAAGAAATGAGTCACCGAACCTTTTAGTTCGGGCCAACAAATGTTGAATCGTCTGTGGATGACGCCGTAGTCCAGCACGCATGGTACGGGAGTGGAAAGGTGAGGGTGGAATAAGCTGGAATAACTCGTCAGAGCATTCCCCATTGTAGAAAACGATAGAGAACACTT